>VZRH01007908.1:29968-77908 GCA_013397555.1 Urocynchramus pylzowi | reverse complement strand
TTTTTTTTTTTTGAAGGCCAGTAGGGTGGGAGGGAGGGAGGAAGTGAGAAGGAAAGACCTTCTCCCCATTCAGTCCCCTCAGATTTCTCTTCTAGCTCAGGATCTCCCAACACAATTAAAAGGCCATCCTCTTTCTTCCCCTACTATCCCCACACAGAACTTTCAGATGCTGTGGGAAAGAATTAATTTACCACTGGATGTTGTAGCACGCCCGATGTCTTTAGCTCTCATTAACATCAGTGGAGAGCTAGCAGGATTAGACCCATTATGTGCACTCCACGTGTGGTTAGTGTGAATAAAAAGAATGAACAGTGTGATATAAAACTGCATGTTCATGAGCAATCTTAGTGATGATGCAAGTCCTGAGAGTGAATCTCAGCTTGTCCTAGTTCCCAAGATTAAAATAAACACACCTTTGAGCTATGCACAATTTGAGTGTGTGTATAGATGAGTGTGCATATCTACTTCTGTAAAGGTGTAAAGAAAAATATAAGCAGCTAATATTTTAGTCAGAATTTATATTCATTTCCCTATGTTGTCTTTTTTTTGTTGTTTTTCACATTGTTTCTTTCCATCTCTGCTACAGCAATAGATCTGTCTTCCCTAAAGACATTTTGCTGCAGAGCAGTAAACTGAATTCTGTTTAACCAAGGCGAAGTCTGAGCATGACATCATAGCAGGGAACAATGGAGTGCATCACGGCTCTCCCTGACCACGCAGCAAACTTCAGGGCAGCATTAAAAAAGATCAATATGGGCATGCATCTATGTTTACAGGCACATGTAAAATGCAATATGCATCCAGAACACTAGGAAAGACGAAGCACTGGGGGAATCTTGTCTGTATACTCAGATGTTAGCAGTCTGAGAGCTTTGTTCAAACCTGGGGAAAAAAAATCAACCACCCCCCATGTGAACAAATCCTCCCTTCTGTCTCTAAACATGGATCTCTGCCTTTCAGAACTGTATACTTCTATCTTTCCAATATATGTGAACAGTGTTATATGGGATGAAATATTAAAACAGAATGTCAAGCCATATTCAACAGATAATCTGGTTAACCACCTGCTGGTTAACCTGTAGCTTTTTTAAATAAACACCACCACTCTTACTTATTTGACTTTCACTCCACTTTGGTATTACTTATTTTTTTACTGTATTCAGTTTTAAAGCTTTTTGGTGTGTTAATCAAAGATTTGAATGAATAAAGTAGTCATTTGAAAAACATACAAGAGAGAATTTTTAAGGAGTAACAGAGAATACACACTATAAGTGTGTGTATACACACATACCCACACATTCCCCTCTACCTTTTCTGAATTCTCTTTAGCTTATATTTTCAAGCAAATTAAAGCATATGTGATTCTGAGTTTTGTATCTGACATTAGATTCTGATGGTTAAAACAATCAGTATATTCAAATCAAGGTAGAAGTTACTTGTATATATTTAAGAAGCAATTTCAAAATTACAAACAAGCCTGTATTTTCACAAGCCTTTGCACCACAATGAGCTAGGCCAAAGGAAATAGTTCTTCTTGATTGCTTGGGATTATTATTTTCTTTAAAAAAATTAATAAATGTTAAGTTAATTGTAATTCTACTGTAATATCTTTACCTGATTCTCTCTGGGTTCTTGCCTATGGTTGTCATGGTAATTTGATAATTCTGGCGTGTTCTCTACACATTCTGTTTGTCTCACTGGATTTCCTGATTATTCAAAAAACTCTTTTAAAAAATCCTCCTGTCTCTCTCCCTCTGCCCCCATTCTGACTCAATCCTGCTTTTTTTCATTCATTTAGCATAGAGGAATGTGTACTATTTTGCTGCTAATCTGCTAGGGTGAAGTTGTTTGCTCCACTTACCCGAAAATGGAGATAATGAGCATACATACTAGAGCTCTTAAATTATCTTCCATAGTCTATGATAGGGGATAGAGAGGAAATGTGGAAAGATAACTGCATATATATTTCTTGTAGAGTACTTGGATCTTAATCCTATAGATATTATTTAGGGTTTAACTGCTGCATTTCTGACAGCAGAAACATGTATTTAACTGTTGCCTTTTCAAATGTGACAGACACATTTGTACCTAGAGCGAGAGTCAGAATATATTCTCTCTATATGACAGAGTAGAAGCAATATTTTTATTCAGGGGTTCAGGTGACAATTTATGCCACAAGAAACAAACTGATCATGCTCTGAATGCACCAGTGAAACTCTAAGAAAAATGCACACAGCTAAGTAATATTTAGCTCAAGCGTGTAGTTACAAAAGGTTTATGTCATTGATATGTGCATATTTTAAAAGCAGTCGGCATTAAATTATGTATACAAAATACATATGTACATATTATAGATGTATACATAATATATATATATATATACAAAGGTACATAAAATTGCTTTTTTGGGGGCTGGGGTTCATCCCCAGACAGTACAGCATTTTGTGATAAAAGCATGCAGTACCATTTGTACCTATGGTTACTTTGAATAATTCGCTTGAATATTACATCTCATGTTATTACCTTTCATAGTCCTTGTACATTTAGCCTCTACACTCTTCAAGAAAGGGTAGGTATTTTATTTTGTTGGTCAGTACCTCATACAACTACAACCTGAAATCATAAGAATCTCAAGGAATTATTTCAAGGCAAGAAATTCACCATCATTATGAGTCATCACTGAAACTATGGTCCAATTTATTACAATTTTGACACAGTAATTTTCACTTTACACTGTCTTTACAATGTATCAATGGAATTTGCAGTCTCTCTGAATCAAAAGTATCTAGTATCAACTAGAAGTACCAGTATCAATGAAAGCTACAAGTTCTTCTGTGTGGCCTCCTTCGCTTACTTCTTCTTCTCTTTCTTGTACTGTAAAGCACATTTGGGATTTAAGTCCTTTTGATGGCAACATGCTGTGGAATCTGCTAAACTCAGCAAGCAGTCCAGCTGTGACAGCCCCTCTATCCCAACCTATTGCCATAATCTAGGACATCAGTGACATCACCTCACAGTCTGTGACATCACTCTGTGAATCACAAGACTAGTAAAGGTTGCTGTTGGTATCACAGGTGGTATTTGTCATGTCACCTCACAGTCTGTGACATCACTCTGTGAATCACAAGACTAGTAAAGGTTGCTGTTGGTATCACAGGTGGTATTTGTCATGTGAGTGCAATATTCACACTTGATTTTAAATGTGAAAATGCTGTTAAAATAACCCCTTGCACCTATAAATTTATTTGGAATTTTTTCAACTCTACAAATCCTATCTTCTTACTTTGATTTTCAAATTTTTATTGCCAGTAAAATGAAAATGACATATTTTATCCAATTCTTATGTAATGCAATAAAGCAGCAATGAACATATTTTCTTTTGCATGCTAAAAAACACCTATCTCTGCTACTGAGCAGAAAAGGTTTCAGTAAATCACATGTAGGACATCTAATGTTAAAATGTTCTTAAATTTACTTTTAATTCCTATTTATTCATGTATTTCTACAATGTAGACACTGCAGAAACTCAATAGACCATACATTTCATACTTAGCACAAAAAATGTGCCCCCTCATTTCTGAAAAGAAGAGTGAGCAGGGCAATGTTCTATTTTACATTCTGCTAACACCTAATTATTTTTATGAAACATATCCAGTAGCATTTATTATTTAGGTAATCACAAATATTTACAAAGAAAATATAGTCTTGAAAGCAACATACACGATGATGCTTTTTTTCTTTTCTTAGAATGTTGTTTGTTTTCATACCTGCTCATTGTTAAAATTCAGTAATCTGTAGTAATCTTACTTTTATTTGTGTAAATTAGTAGTCTTGCTGCACAAATTATGAAGGCTTTGCCATGCAAGTGTACTGGGCTCAGCTATTTCATTTAAAAGTCAGTGTGCTACAGTCCATTTTTTTATTACTGTTATCTTTAGTTCTGTGAAGCCTTGGAACATTTCCCAGTCTGGATCTACAGAAAGTTTCCCAGGAAAACGTATAAAGAGCCTGTGTTCTGCTTCACTCTGCAGTGCCTATGTGCTTTTGGTGAGCTAGGTCTTTGAAGACCCAGCCCATGCATGGAGTCCAGTCAGGCTGAAAAATTTAGCAATTGAGATTTTTTACAATCCAAAATCTCTTTTAAACAAAGGTGTGGTTTAGCAGGACTGGCTGCTTCTGACCTCTTTCAGCCTCTTATTATTGCAGCTGCTATGATGTAAGGCTGAGTATGGTAAAGCTAAAGTAGCTGAGGCTCAGGGAGAAATGCTGAGAACAGCTGTTTTACTGTAAACATTAACAAGGGTTTGACTTCATTTGCAAGCTGGGAGCATTCACAGTTTCTGCACAAATAATACTTCGGGAATTTGTTCTAGATGTTCACAGCACACACACAAAAAAATTATCCCTTCTATACATTACTGCAGCTTTGAAAGAAGCAAATTCTCTACAGAGAGATGCATTCCATTAAAATCAACAGGGAATTTTTCACATTAATACACAGCTTCACACAGACGATACAGACATACACACAGGGAAAGAAGCAATATTTATCTGCTTTAGCTATTTCTAAAGCTCCTATCACATTAGTATCTAAGTGCCAATTAGGTACCAAAAATACTCAGTTGTAGCAGACACTGATGTCTGCTGATTATTACAGAGCTACAAACAGAATTCTATCCAAGAGGGCAGAGAGGGATTTGAATGCTTTCCCCCTAGCTTGGTGCTGCAATTCATAGATGTTAGGAAACAAATTTCAGACCTAATTTCCTTCATTACATTCTCGAGGCTGCTTTATTCTGAAGCAAATGAAAAGTCTCAGACAAAGTGACCTTTGCAGGGAGCAGGGGACATTCAGTGACATCACATATGCATCTGCATATGCACACACAAGCACACGAAGGGCCAGATGCTCCAGACACTGAAAGCTGTTTTTCTGCCACATTATCACTGCAATGGAGTCTGTGAGGCAGCTCAGCCAGCTACTTGCACAGCAGCCAGTGCAGATATGACAAAGACTCGGCTGGTTTGCAGCCACTGCAGAGACTGCAATGGCTCTCCCTTCCCCGAGTCCTTGTGAGAGGCATACAGTTTAAAAATGGCTGGGCCAAGCCTATTTCTCATGGGTTCCCAGTTACCAGAGTAGTTTATTTGGTACAGTGGTAGCTCCTGCAAAATTCAGTAGCTCTGCTGGTGTTACAGTTTACACAAGGGACCATATTGGCAAGGCGACAGCCCTGGGATGATGTAAGGATGGCTTAAAGCTGCATTTTCACCACCCTCTCTGAAGCCTGCCAAGAACTGCTTGGCCAAAGCTTGGAGCCTGGGCAACAGTCCCTACTTACAGACTCCTTCTAGAAACTCCCCATATTAAACATAAAGCTTTATAAATCTTCACTATCTTCTACATTTGCTACTATTACAGTTCACAGCTAAGTAGCATAAACTCTGCTGAGCCCTTTGATAAAAGACCAAGGCTAACTTGGAATCCAGAAAGGCTTGTTAAAATTCATCACTTCATTGTAAAGTTGTGCCCATGCTGGTGGATATGGAACCCTTCAAATGAGAAATAAAATTGCCTATTGGACATGTGATCTTTTTAATGTTCCCAGGATATTTCCCACAAATCTGGAAGTATTAAATTTAGTATATCTCTAAAATTCAAATCTAGTTAACTATATTATGTTCTTAAATCGTTTGTGTTTATGCAGGATAAGGGGAGGTTTTTGGTGTCTGTCCTGTTTTATTATGTTAATCTCTTGTGCAGTGAAACAGCTACTGTCTCCTCCTCCAGAGTGGCTGTGTTTCTTCAGATCATTATTTGTTTTTACATTTTGGGATGAAACAATATAAAACTCTGTCTACCTGGTACAGCTGCAAAAAAATGCTTCTCTTGCATTATATATTATATAGTCTTTCTGGGTGCCATTTCTTCCTGACCCCAAGTATCTTTAAATCTCCAATTAGAGTTTCACCATCCATGTGTGACAATGGAGGCTTTGAAATGCACCTGGAAACATATCTCTCTTTTTTCCTTCCTTCTGTCCTTCTCTCTGACAGGATTTCAGACCTCTGGAATCACATCTGTTGTGAGTTACCTTTCCCTAGTCATACTTTTGATTGTACAAATGTTCAAAAAAATACTCAGTTGTTTGCCTAGAACTTGTAACCAAAACAAGGCCCCAGCCTGTCCTCTTCCACTGCCCATGCCTATAATTTCTTCCCAAGCTGAATGCTGAATGGGGATAAAGCCAGTATGCTATTATGTTTGGAACCGGGTTCAATCCAGGAAAATGATACAAATGAACCTGGGAAATATGCTGCAGCTTGGGAAAGTAATAAAGCATGTTAGAGTGCTCATATGTAACTGGAGATGGAGGAGTTGCTTCCAGAACAGGGACTGGAAAGGACATACTGGCACCTGTGTAATTTGTGAACCACTGAAGTCAAATTCTTTCCTCTGTGTCTTGGCAAGCTCAGTGATCAGATGAGATGCTGTGGCCCGGCCAAAAGAGAGAATGCTCTGGCACTACAGAAAACTCTTCTATGGCCAACTTTTCCTGTGCTAGTAGCTCTTCTCAACACCTCAAAAATGCTTCCTGAAGCACCAGCCCAAGCTCACTTTCTGCAACTCAATGAAACATCTGTCACCACCACTAGAAACATTCAAACAAAGTGGGATGAGGCACCTTACAGCACTGGGCCAGCAAAGAATAACCCTGCTCAAGGCTGGCAGCACACATTCAGGCTTTATCAAGGCACGGTGATTCTGAAGGGCACCGAATGCTCTTTGCCAAAGCTTCCTGAGAAAACTAGGTCCAAAAGTTTTGGTGTTATATTGAAATTCATATTAACATCACTGTAAGTTGAAATGTTTGGTCTTATTGTCTGTTCCCATTTACTATCTCACCTAGAACCCTTCTTGCCTACAAATGTGCCAGACACACAGAGCTGTCCACCAGAAAGCAGATGAAACTAACAAATTGGGTAACTCACAAAACTAGCCCACTCTGTGTTTCCTCTGTTAAAAACAGGACTGATAAGGTATTTAGAGACCTGAGAGAGGTTGACCTCTATGCAAACAATTCAATGCTATTGATTCACAATCCAAATTATAAATACTTTTTAAAAATTTCACCCATTCCTTGATTCATCAGAAATAAAACGTCATCTCTTAAATAAGTATATTTGAAAATCAGTCTGGCAGTTCTGGCCCTCACTGCTGTCCTGCAACTCATATCACCAGCATAGTCCATTTCTAAATGTTCTTCACATCAGTGAGACACCTCTGGTCATGAAGAACTGCGCATATATCCCTTCCTTGTGCTCCCTTTCAGAATGCCAAACCAGTCAGGTTTAAGGAAATCACTGCAAAACTGTAGAAGTTTAGGTCAGAAACCGAACCACCAAAAAGCAAATCATATTGCTCACATTACTTACATGAATGTTCTAGTTGAAAAAAAGGGGGGTCATAAATGGGTGGAGTGGGAAAACATTCCTGTGATTTTCCTCAGACATTTTTCAAAGTCAGTTTTTCTCTAAATGTAATCCAAAACTTCATCTGTAAGGGTGTGTATTTATTCCAATCTAGGCAGTGTTTGGGAGAAATGCATAAAACACCAAACTATCACAAACGTTTTTGATGAGAAAAACAACTCCAATCTTGCTTGTTATCTGAAAACAGGCATAGTCAAGCTTCCATAATGGGAAAATGGCTGCATTCTGTAACAGGTCAAAACAAAAATGTACCCTAGTCAAAGATAAAGTCTGACCTGATTTTCGAAGCTTTTCATTTTAAAGCTATCCAGAAGAGCTAAAGGAATAATGGAACACTTGTAAGAAGGAATACAAAAGAACCATCAGTGCCAAATACACTGGGAAGGGAAATATCATGGAAACTGAATCTCTGAAACAGACTTCTGAGGTGATAGCCTGAGGATAAGGTCCAATATGGGAATTAGTTACACAGAACTTCAACCCCACAGCACCAAAGTGAAAGGTACTGGGTTCCCAGAGGGGAGTTCAGAACCTCTTGTTCTGTGTCTAGATTTCCTATATAGAGCATGGGAAAAATTAGGCACCTCTGAGTACAGTATTCAAAACATCTGTTTCTGCATTTTATCCAATGACTATTTATATGAAATATTTAAGAAGCAGGCCAGGAAGAGAATCGAAGGCTTTATCTGTCAGACGGGTGCCTTAACCAGAACAGTCATGCTTTCTCTTACACTTTGTCTACTCCCTGTGACCCCCCTTCTCTTTCTCTGGACCAATGAACTTAAATTACTTTCTGCAGCATGGCACAGTTCCAATAGGAAGGGTGGAGACTGCCTGCCTCCAAAACAGCCTGCAATCTGGTGGTCAGGCTGCTCTCCTGGGACATGTGAGTCGGAGTCTCCTCACGCACAGAGCATTCCTGTGCTCAGAGACAGGAAACTGTGAGGGTGCACTTGAGANTTTTTTTTTTTTTTGTAAGCTGTAGCTGCTATGATACAGATAATAAAAGGAAATATTTAACAATAACCATGAGAATTAACAACACTTATAGACATCTTTAATCTTTGAGATTCCAAAACAAACAATGGACTATGAAGAAACTTTGCCCTTTGGACTTAGCAGAAGCGCCCAAGAATGCAGAAATAGGCTTTGCTGTACCTCTTAAAATGTTGTAATGCATGGTTTTTTGTGAGCTAGATCGACCCTGGAGGCTGAGTCAGAAGAAAATTCTGCTTGCACAGAATTGTATCCTTTTCTGTCCACTCTGTGAAGACTTGCTAATATCATTTCAGCTTTTACCTTTTTCAGCTCCTTCTGCTCTTTTTGAGCAAAACTACAGCAGTTGTATTTAAGCACTGTGCAGGATCTCAGAGGGGTCTTACCCACTGGTATGTGCATTTGAATCACGTGGTTTCCTATAAATTTGTCATCTCCTGGGGCATCATGCAAGCAACAGTGCTCAAGACATAAAGAAAGCTACTTCAACTCGTTACTGGAAGTTCAGGAAAGAGCTTAAAGGAAGCAGAAAATAAAGCATGTTGGATTTTGTCCCAGCCAGTAAGAATTAATAACCTGACTTCCATCGACATACCATGGAATCTACTGTAGCTACAGCTATGGCCAGTTGACTGCCAGGTTGTCGGTTTCACATGGATTTGACAGTTTTGCAGCTTTATCCACTCTGAGCCCACTTTAATTCCTACTCTATTTAAACAAAAGAAAAAGAGGAGGAATTTCTTAGTTTGCACAGCACAGCTCCTGCTGGCAAAACTCCAGAGAGCTCACGGAACAGTAGGAAGAGAACTTTCCAGAAAATGGATAGCTCTTTTTCCAGCCAAAGCAACACTTGCTGTTCAGATAATGACAGCCAGTCAGTCCCAGGCTGTGTCTGTGCTGCAGCCAGCCAGGAGTCTTAGCAGGGCAGGTCCTATTTCCAGGGCTACTCCATCATCCCTCCAGCTCCTGCACTTACACGAGATGCAGCTATGATGGCCCCTTGCTGTGCCTTCATTTGAGTCAGCCTTTCTGTGCCAATTGCTGTGCATTAGCAGACCTTGTATACTGAAGGAACATGAGCCAAACCTATCTCAGTTTCTAGTTTTTTGACTCAGGAAGTTTATGTAATGCAGGAAGTTATGGTTTCCCAAGTCCTTTCCATAAATAGTGCCTTTGGTGATCATTTTGCTCCTCTATGACTCAATTGAATCACAGGCAGTTAGACTGCCTGTAAATAACTTCATGTCTGTATTTAATGTTTTGCTGAATATGGGCCAAAGTAAGATATGTTCAAAAATAAAAATATTCATAAAACTATGGATTGGGAAACTTTGTGCATATCTTAAAAAAATAAGAACTAGTGATATTTTTCTAGTAGATTCACCAACATTCTTCACCAATTCCTTCTTTTTCCTATTTAAATGTAGAGTATTTAAGACTTGTGAAATATGCTCTTTTACTTTAGAGTTTGCTGCAATTTTTGCTTTTGTATTTTTTTGCCATACAAACATATGTGGTTTTCAATGTTATGCATTCAGGATGATCAGTTTTGGCTATGATAAAGGAGGACTTCCTTTAAAAGAGCTCCCTTTACAGACAGAAAATCTCTAGCACATGACAGGGGAGAAAAATGAATGTCACCTGTTCTGTATCAGCCAAGATTACATCCTAAAACCTTAGCATGTATTCTTTTTTCCTCATTCACACAAATTCCTACTGCTAGATCTCATTATGGCTTTAAATATTTTGAATAATGTAGACGTTGAATACCACTCAGTTTGTCTCTCACAAGCAAACACACAGAGACATATATGCAGTAATATAGTCTCACCACTTGTAATTATGAGCCTTTATCATAACAATGGCTGCACTGGGAAAACACATATTCTCATTGCATCTTTGTTAGACGTGTTATTTTACATACCTGGGCATGTGACACGGCCTGCACACATTATTCCAATCTGAGGACCTTTTGAGAAGGCAAGACGTGCCCCCACTTTCTGAGCATACACTGAATAAGCAGATAAGAACAACAGCACAGGAGCTACGCTCTGGCTCTGCCTCCCAGTAGCACCGGCCCCTGCAGCATGTGTTCCACTCTCACTCATTGTGTCACACAGCCTGTGTGTATGCAAACAGGATTGCAGCCAGCACTGTCCATCATCTTCTGCTTTGCAGCTTTGATACATACACATGGTGCCTCTTGCTGCAACTTCTGCTTCTGCTGCCGTCGGTTGGGATGGGATCAGGCTTTGAGGAACTAACTTGGACACAGTAGCATGGGGCACAAGGGCTCTCAATGGCTAGAGTTTGGGGCTGCAGGACTCTCCCTCACCCTAGACAAAGGGAAACTGTTCTGTTCAGAACAGAACACCTCTGCTACTTATCATCTAGCTTACTCCTATAGCAGAGCCTATCAAATACACCTCTCTCCAGCAAATGGAGGACGGGAGAAGATAAGCATGCAGTAGAGGACTGCTTCACATTCTATAGAGAGAGGATGGACAGTGACTCCACCACTTTAGATAAGGAGTCACTCTGTGCAAACAACTGGAGCCTGCCCAGCATGATGATGGGCTTTATCCTCATCTCCATAAGCACAGAGATCTGTTCACAAAGCCTGGACATTCCTGACTCCTGCAACCAGCTTTGCAGTGGCAGAAAAATTGTCAGCTGGTCAGCTCAAATGTGCTCAGGTCCACCATATCCAAATGGTGTTGCCCTGAGATCTGTCATGGTTTGACACTGGCCAAATGCCAGGCATCCATGAAAGCTGCTCACTCACCCTCCCCTGTTACAGCTGGACAGAGGAGAGAAAAATTTAACAAAGGGTTCATGAGTGGAGATAAGGACCAGGACAAAACAATCCAAGGGCAAAACAGGCTCAACTTAGAATTACAAAGTGAGTTTATTACTAACAAAACCAGAGGACGATAATGAGAAGTAAATCAAGCCCTTAAAAACACCTTTTATTCCTGCAATTCCTTCCTGCTTCCTACTGACAGCAGGGAGACAGGAGATGGGGGTCTCGGTCACTTTGTCACCCAAGGTTTCCTTCCACCACTCAGGAGGGATGTCCTTCTCCTGTGAGTCTGTGGGGTCCCTCCCACGAGAGATAGTTCTCTGTGAACTTTTCCGACATGGGCCCAATCTCATGAGCAGCAGTTCTTCCAAAACTGCTGTGGCGTGGGTCACTCTTCCATGGGGTCCGTGGGGTGCATTGTTCCAGGTACAGGCTGCTCCAGCCTGGAAGCAAGGGCCCTCTCTCTCCACGGGGTCTCTCACTGGATCACAGCCTCCTCCAGGCATCCACCCGCTGCGGCATGGACACCTCCCCCATGGGCTGCAGGGGGATCTCCTCATCCCCCATGGATCCCCACGGGCTGCAGGGAGACAGCTGCTTCACCATGCTCTTCACCATGGCCTGCAGGGGAACCTTGGCTCCTGAGCCTGGAGCACCTCTTCCCCCTCCTTTACTGACCTTGGTGTCTCCATGTTGTTTCCCTCACATATTCTCACCTCCTCCTCTTGTCTGGATGGAATTAAAACTGCGCCAATACTTCTGTTTTGATTTCTTCTTAAATATATAATCACAGAGGCGTTACCATCATCTCTGAGTGACTCAGCCTTGGCCAGCAGTATGGCCATCTTCAGAGCCATCAGGGATTGGCTCTACCAGACATGGTGGAAGCTTCTAGCAGTTTCTCACAGAAGCCACCTCTGTGGCTCACCCCCCCACTACCAAAAATCAGGCCGTGCAAAACCAACACAAGACCATAAGAGAGTTACCCAGCAAGTATGCTCAGAGGGAAAGGGGCCAAAGGGATTAGCTAATTGTACATGGTGCAGAGGGCCTTCAACAAAGTTATTCAGAAGAGATTTCACTTCCTGACCTACAGAACCTTGCTGAGTACAAGGAAAAATACAAGGACATCATGACACAATGTAAGCACTGAACATGAGATTTCTGTATTTTCTGCATTAGGATATTGATTACAGTTTGATCAGTGCTATCTATCTTGTGCTCTCCTGGTCATGCTGTCCTACCAGACAGGGAGGCAAACATGAGTATTCCATCAAGCACTAAACTCCTGATGGGTAGAGAATAAATGAGCTTTCGATCAACTCATCAAGGTTACCATGTCCTCCAAAACTTCTGTACTGGGGCCCACGAGAGCCTTTCCATTCAGAATGGATGCTGCAAATAGAGCTCTACCTAGCAACACCACAAAAGCACCAGGGCAGGCAGTGAGTCTAGCTTCCTAAAGGGGAGACAAGTCAGAGTTAATTTTGCAACAGAACCCACAGCATGCTCAGAAAGTGCAAATATGTGAGTAAATGGCCACCACCAGTGGTCATTTCTCTTCCCCATTTCTTGTAGCCACTATTTTCACCCCTTGATTTCCCCCATGATCCAGCCCTTCAGCCTCTCATGAGCGATGTCTTATTCCCCAGGAACGTCCATGGGCACCAGCCCCTAAAAGGAAGCCAAAAGCTAATTAGTTTGATTTTCCAGTCACTGTGTTTATGGGCATTTGGTGGGAGCTCCCTCCTACTATGCTAGAAAATCTTCTCTCCTGTCAATGCAGTGTCCCTCTGGGCACTGTAGGGAGTTTTTCCCTCTACACAAGATGCCCATTTTGGCACAAACACAAAGCCCAGGAAGGTGAGGAGAACATAACATAAAGAAAGTGCCAGCACCTAAAAATTCTGAAAAACATAAGAGGCCACATGATTGTAGGGCAGTATTAATTTTACAATTACCTCATTACTCTGCAAAAAAAGCCCAAAGAAAGCAATAAACTATTTATCCTCAGCAAACAAATAATTGAGGATTTGGGCACTAATAAGAATATAGCCGAAGGTTTGGGAGGGAGTCATGTAGAGACTTAGTAACATGACAAAAAGGGACAGAAATACCTTTACATTTTGCTGTCTTTCCTCCCATCAATTCCTGCTTTCCACTGCCCATCAGCAAGACACCAAGTTTTGCAGGGAAGCATCTGCACTTGCAAGGCCAGGATGCTTGTCAGGATATCTCTGGAGACCTGAAACTCGATAATGTCCAGCACAGGTTGAAACATTACAGTTTGCCTATAAATCAAAGCAAGTTTTTCCTGCCCCAGGATCTATTAGCTTTCCCTTTAGTAGAAAACCTTGGCATAAATTAAGCTTGTATTTTGTAAAGATGGGTGAGGGATGAAGAGATCAGCATGAAACAGGGGTTGATGGTATACAGATACACACAAAATAGAGTAGGGCATCTCTAATTTTAGCATAGTCTCATAAACTATGCTCTTGCCTGGGTCAGGTAAACTATAATGTTCCAGGTTAAGCCTAGTACTTCTCAAAAATGCCATTAAATGTCCAGATCTTCCTTTTCAAACAGCTATCACATTAACTGGCAGATCATCTATTTCTGATGTAGTAGTCCAGTGTTGATACAGCTAGAAAATGAATTATAATTCTAATTAGTGGGGATATATGGTAACTGTATTAAATTATAACTTCTGATCTAAGACAGAACACAAGTTAGCATTTTGTTCAAAATCTAGAACTTTTGAAAATCTCACCTAATATGGGTAATAATACCGTATACTGCAACAGTGATTCCAATTAGCTTTTTATATAAAAAAGGAGCAGCCACTATATCTATTTTTAAAATTTAGTTATTTTAATGGCTTTGAATAAATTGACAATAAAATACTTAATGGTTAACAGCACTACATAAATGCGAGCGAACTACAGAAGATAGAAACTGATAGAAATAGCAAGATAAAATTATTCCATTTTACACTTGCCATATGTGGGTTTGTTTCCAGCCAACTACCAAAATAAGTAAATTGTTTTGTTATGAGACTATGCTTCATACAAAGGTCTTCAGAAATGTCACAGTTTATAGTGACTAAAAACACTGAAAGGAGATGATCAAGATAAATTTTTCTATTTTGAACTCCCTTGCTAACAAAATCTTTTACACTGAATCCAAAACTCTTTTAAATTATTATTTTGCAACAATTAGTCTGCTTAGTTTGTTTATTGACTTCCCTAAATACTGCCAGTGAAACAAAGCTGGTCTCTGTCAGGGTTGTTTTTAATCAGTCGTGCTTTCTGAGTCCCACGTATCTATGTATATGCATCCTCCCTATTACAGTCTCAGATGTTACTGGGAAAGTTTTGCATTTGTCAAGATCTGGTTAAACAGATTAGTGTTAGTTACCTAACACTTGATGTTATGAGGCCTTGGCTTAGTTGCTTGTAACTGCCAAACTAGTCATTTGAATTTAAATTTTCTGTGCCGTTGCACCTCAGGCTGATGCATTTTACAATGTCAGCATAGATATCTCTGTCTTTTCTGATTAATAACTTACAGACAATGATATTGTTTTGTCAATGCTAAAAAAATCTTACACAGGTTCAGTTCCCTGACACTTCAGAACTGCACACCAAATGCTAGAGTAGCCCCAGTAGAGAGAATTTTTTAATGTTTCCTAGGTAATTTGTGCTGGTAAGATGCAAAATAACCTAATATAATAAAGCCTACAATGGCTAGCTGTGTATACCCAGTACATGCTAGAGATTAGTACATGAATTTGTTGATAACTTCATCCATACTGAGCACGTCCTACTGAAGGCTGATGGGGAGTTCCTTTCCAAATACAGGAGACAGACTTTAGAGAGTTAGAGCAGAGGGTCTGTAGCCACTAGGCACTTAACAGTACCAAGACACAGCTTCCCAAGTTCCATCATTCCTCAAGTGTCAGCAAATAGTCATGAAATCCCTTTGCAATGTGGTTGTCTCATTTTGCCTTTAGAGGCTGGTTGTAGTAAAGTATAGCTGCCTGTTGTTAAGGTCAGTTAGCTCAAATGGTAAAGGTCTGCACAAGCATATCTAGATTCCAACTCTACTAATGATCCATAGGAAACTTATTCCATCATGTGGTTCCACATGATGGAATTAACACAGGAGATTGCACATAAAGAGATTTTGTTAAAAAAATATTATGGCTACAAAGTCAAACACTTGAAAATATAAAATACTAAAATTCACATTTCCATGAAATCTTCATTCATTCTTTTCCTGTTGTTCACATAGAGCACAAGATGAGCAACAGGTCAAAACTGTGGGTTCAGTCGTATCCCAGGAAATCAGCTGCATTATTTACCTTGCACTTGGCAGAAGATGCTTACTTAATTGCTGTGCTGAAGAAGACTATGCAGCTTAAAAGTAAGGACAATTATATCAATTTTTTATCAGCCGTTCATGTACCATGCAAATATTTTGAAAAATTAAACCTAGTTTCATGAGTGATTCAAATCTTATCATCATCAAAAGTGCTTCATGATGTATGAATTTAGGGCTTTTCTTTGCCTGTGTTCATCCCAAAGAGATAAAAAATTACTTCATGTTTCTAGGAGTGTGTGACTGGTACACCCTGCTAAGACTCCTGATAATATGGTTAGCATACCTAGCACCATTTTCTGAGGCAAAGTGGTTCTCTGTGACAGAGCGAGTTGTGTATGCGTCCCTTTTCCCCTCATTATCAGGCCCTGAAGTTCCTGTGAATCAAGGACACAAAGCAAACAGATTTCTTCTCCCCCTCCTTGCCAGTATCAAGATTCCTGGGCACCTGGCTGATTAGTTCCCTCCCTACTGGCCTGAAGGTCCCAGGTGCCAGACACTGTCACAGGACCGGGAAGCCAAACAGCACACAGAGCACTGCCTACAGAATCAAGCAGCTACAGGTCCTAAGTGGGGAACTTGGACAAGAAATGCTGATAGACAGTGACACCCGTGACCCTCCCGTGGCCAAGGAGGTCTCCACAGTCATTTGCTGCCTCCAGGGATTAAGTGACTTGGTTTCTTTATAGGACTTTTGAGTCTAGGTTATACTGGTTATATTGACACTGGAAAATGTGTATTCAGATCTAGTCTGATCTGCAGAGGTCTTGGTGACTAGAAACTGTAAGTTAAGCTAGGGTCTAGGTGATCTGAAATCAGAAATTTTATTATAACTTCTGTGTTAAGCTACATATAAATTGTACTACATTGATTCTGCTTGTAGAACTTCTGTGCAATTCTAATAACAAATTCTGTGCTATACTAGCCATAATATCATATTGAGAAATTTCTTAATTGTAACTACAGTTTAGTGCCATCATCACAGTGCCAACGGTCCCTAAAAGAATCTGTCTGTCCCTTTAGTGTGTGACAGTGTTTTAGTCCCATCCAAATTAGTAATAAATTATAATTATTTTGCTACGTAAACAATCAGCTTCAACTCCAAACTGAAACTGGACTGTGAAATAAACTGTTAATTCACAGTAGAAAAAAGTGTAGATGCTAGGTTATACATACACTGCCTACACAGCAGCTTAAACCCTGAAAATTTCAGCTCTAACACGAAGTGACCTGGGCTTCATTTCCACCATTCTTGGTGTCATTTGTCCTTGATGGAATTATAGCTTTCACTTACAGTGGTGATTATTGATTTTCCATAAGTCTGTGTGCAAATAATTAAACTGATAATTCTGGCTTATACATGATTGATGAACATTAAAATCCAGTGTCTCCTGAAGCTTGGAAATGTTTCTCTCCTAGTGACGTTACAATTGATCTTGAATTGGTCATCTGAAGTTTGACTCCATAATTTCTTTAATGTTGTTTTCATCTTACTATTGAACAGACTAGCTGTTCAGATTACCACAGTAAATTTTTCAAAATCCA
Source organism: Urocynchramus pylzowi (assembly GCA_013397555.1). Classification (NCBI taxonomy): domain Eukaryota; kingdom Metazoa; phylum Chordata; class Aves; order Passeriformes; family Fringillidae; genus Urocynchramus; species Urocynchramus pylzowi. Next base: position 60,690 of record VZRH01007908.1, on the reverse strand, counting down.
AACCTGGGTTCTTCTTCTGATAAAATAGGCACTCTTTGAAATAACCCACTGTCTTCCAATAAAAAAAAAAAAAAAGTGCATATTGAAACAACTCATTTTATTTGCCTGACCCTCAAGGATTAGGTACCTTAGCTTTCTGTATTGTGCCAGAAGAAAATTAAATGCCCCAATCAGAATCTCTAAAAGGATTAGTGGCAAGCTGCACAAAGATGCATAATGGGAGTGAAATGTGAAATGCTCTTGAACCCAGGGGTTGCATCTTAAAGGTAAGAACTCAGAGTACCAGGTGAGTCCTGTCCCTTCTTGTCTGCCATTTTTCTGGAACCATAAATCTTGTGTTCCTTTCAGCACAAAGGCGTAGAGCCAACAGGAAGAAAAGCAGTGTGCCTACCTCAACCAGTTAGTTAACTGTTAGGGTAGGTTCCCAGGGAGGAAGAAGGTGGCATAATTGAACTTAAGCAAACCACTGGCTTAGAGGGTAACACAAGAGCTCTAGCACAAGGTAAGGTAACCACCATATAAAAGGTGGTTACACCCTACAATCTCATTTGAAGAAGAAATTAGTTATGATGTCTTTTGTAGTTTTCAGTCCTGAAACTACTGTATAGTATAAAAATTCATTGTTAAACAGCTGCAGTATTCCTACCCAGAAGTGGCAGTATTTTAGCCATGAATAAGCAGCCACCTGGGATACATGTAACTGGAAAAAGGGGAGAGGATCTGATTATTTATTAAATATTTTTCTATCACCACGATGAATGACAACAGCCAAAGGTAATATTTTTTTCCCTAGTATCCTGTGCTGCCTAAAAAAACCCAGGTAAATCATAATAATACCTTTCCATAACTTCCTTGTTCTTTCCCCTATGAACAAATGCAGACATTTACAATGGGCTTAGCTTAGCTATCTTGATAGGAAGCCATCTGCCCAACAAGAAAACACAAAAAATTATCAACAGAGTGGATTTTTACTTGGTGCTACGATGCTTTTCATATTAAAGTCATAAACTCTCCCTTAAAAGGGTCCATCATAAATTCAACAGGTAATTTGTACTTGAGGTTTGGCTTCTTCCCTTGTGATCATCTTTAACAGACACTTGCTTTTAAATTAAGCAGAGGAATGACTGGCAGCTAATTCAGAACCAGATACATTCTCTTACTCGATATTACCAGATACGTTGTACTGGGTTTTTTATATCTAAAAATGCAGTGATTTTTTTCTTTCATTTCTTTTTCCCATTTCACTTGCATTCTCTTTTCTATGAGCCATATAATCAGAGGAGTGGATTGAGAGCTGTCGCATAGAGACAGCCTCCCTCAGTACCTGCCCTGCATACTAATGAAGTGCTTCCAGCCTGCAGGCTGGGACATGGATTCAGTCTTACAAGTCAGCCCAAGGCTGAAAATGAAAATGAAAAGCTATAAACCTCACTCAGCAGAATGGGAAGCCTAAGGTTGCCGGGATGTTGTATTGTGCAAGTTACATTCATGAATACAGTGAAAAGGACGAAAAGAATCTGCTGTGATAAAAATTGCAATGGATCAGGGAGATTTCTTAGGAGAGCTGGGTATGAATTCCAGCTACTGATATGCTTTCATTTAATCTGCAATATCTGCCATCTCATTGTTCACTCCCCCTTTTATAAGTAACTGCTCAATATATTACATGCAATAGGAGTAGTTAGTATCATACCTTGTGGCTCCCCACTATTAACCTTTTGTCATGTGGAAAATCTAACAGTTCTGCATTTTAATCTGCGTCTAATTCATAAAAGCATTACCTCATATCTGTGATTTTAATAGCCTTAATAACTTAGTCTGAAGCTTTGCCTGTGAGATTCATGATTAGTGAAGGTATAACTCCTTTGCTCTCTAGTATCCCTTCCTACCATGAACCAGCAGACATCCAATGGGAAGACTGAAAGCATCAGGCAGCCAGGAGTTTCCCGTGCAATTTCTGTGCAAAGAAGCTCAGTCTAGGCAAAGTTAAAGGTGATTGTTGAGCTGAGTGGAGAATGCAACCAGCGAGAGGTAAGGCACTGTCCTCAAATACTTGAGATATAACTTGGTTATGGAAGACTGAGTTTGCTTCCTTGTTCAGAATCTTAGAGGGAGTGAGAGATTTTGGTTATTTACATTATGTTTCAGTTGTGTCCATCTCTTGCACCTGGAAAATAAGCTCTAGCTTCTCTATTTTGCAAGCAGAAGTAGCATGGGGTTCAAGTATTCTCTTGAAGTAAAAGGAGATGACATTTTTTCCTTCCAGCAATGAATGTGGAAGAGCTCTGATAACGTGCATGTTTACGACACATCCTGAAGACATAAATCTCTTTTGATGAGCTGCTGGCAAACCAGAGCTATGGTAGACACGTCCTCCCTCTCACCTTTGTGGCTGAAAGATGCTGTGGATGTCACAATTTCTAGGGAGTCTTCTGGGCACAAATCTGGCAAGCGAACTACCCTGGAACGAGAGATAACATCCGGACAAGCCAATTCTGATGATGTTTGACTCCTAAAGCCCAGGATTGGATGTCCTCAATTTATTTTTTTCTTTAAAGGGAAAAACTCTGTGAGAATGAACAAATTTTACCATGAAACTGATGTTGTAAGATCTTCCTGGTGCACAAAGAAGCACTGTAGCCTGGCTGACAGAAAAGGGAGCTGGTTAATATAAATGGTAGGCCATAGCATACTGATTGCAAAGTTTTCTCTATGTTGGCATTTTTCTCCTGAGAAACATGGAAGTTCAAAAACAGTTCATTACCCTTTAAAGCAGGGGAAGTAGGCAGAGCACTACTTATGCCCCTCTTGGCTTATCTGAGAGGTTCTCAGTCTGCTCAAAACCAAAAGAGAAGCATATCAAGAGATGGAGAAGAAAGCACTCATTGAGAACTACAAAAGCATTTCCAGGGTGTGCAGAGGTACTGTTGGAAAAACAAAATCTTAACTCAGATTGAAATTGCCCAGAAATGTCAAAAAACACAAGAAAGTGTTCTTCAGGTATGTAAACAACAAGTAGAAACAGAAGGAAGACATTGGCCCATTGTTAAACAGGAGAGGTGAATCTGTCACCAACAACACTGAAAAGGAAGAGGTTCTCAATGCTTTATTCACATCTGACTTTACCAGCACCGTTGGGGTGCGTGCCTTGGGAACAAAAATCCAGGTTGATGCAAAGACAAACCCACCATCAGTAAAGAGAGAACTATTACTCCTGTAATAGTTGTCAGCTATTACAGGAGCTTGAGCCCTACAAATTGATGGACCCTGCCAATAATCACCCCAGGGTAAGAGAGCTGGCTGATATAGTTGCAAGGCTGTTCTCCAAATCTTTGAGAAGTCATGGAGACCATGGGGCATCCCAGAAGACTGGAAGAAGGCTAATGTCACCCTCATCTACAAGAAGGGCTTAAAGGAGGATCCAGGAAGTCATAGGCCCATCAGTCTTACTTCAGTCCCTGGGAAAGTTATGAAAGAAATTATCATGGGGGCTATCACAAGAAACATGTGATTGGGGAAAGCCAGCATGGATTCACCAAGGGCAAGTCACACTTGACAACCCTGATCACCTTCAATGACAAAATAACCTGTTTGGCTGCTGTGGGGTGAGCAGTGGACATTGTCTGCCTGGATTTTTCCAAGGCTTTTGAAATGGTTTCCCACAGCCTCCTCCTAGAGAAAATGATGTTATCTGTGTGGTGGGTGGGGAACTGGCCAACAGGCAACACCCAGAAGCTGGTGGTGATTAGCTCCCTTTCAAACCTGCAACCTGTCACAAGTGGGGTTCCCCTGGGACTGGTATTAGGCCAAACACTGTTTAATATCTCCATAAGGCATCTAAAAGATGGGACCAAGTGTACAGTGCCAAAGCTTGCCAGGGAAGTGGACTCTTCAGAAGGGAGAGCCAACCCTGCAGGAAGATCTGGATGGGCTGGAAAAGTGAGTTAACAAGAACCTTAGAAAGTTCAGCAAGGACAAGTGTAAGGTCTTGCACTTGGAAAACATAACCCAGGACTGCAGCACAGGCTGGTATCTACTGGGCTGGGGAGCAGCTCTGTCAAAGGGGTCTGGGAGTCCTGGTGGACAAGAAGCTCAATCTGAAAGAACAGTGTGCTGCTACAGCAAAGAAAGCCAACAAGATGCTGGGTTGCATCAAAAAGGGCATCAGCAGCAGAGATAAAGAAGTCATTCATTATCCCGCTCCACTCAGTGTTTGTCAGGACACACCCGGAATGCTGTGCTTAGTTTTGGTCCCTGCTATACAAAATAAAGATGTGGACAGGCTGGAGAAGGTCCAGAGAAGGGCCACAAAAATGATCAAAGGGCAGGGAAGCCTTCTGTGTGAGGAAACTCTAAAAGAGCTGGGTTTGTTCAGCATGAGAAAAGAAGGCTGAGAGGAGACTTTATCATCATGTGCCAGTATTTATAGGGCACATGATGATAAAGAAGGGCAAAGAAGATGGAGACTCCTTTTTTTTCAAGGGGTTCCATGGAAAAGATGCAGGTTAATGGGTATAAGTTAATCCTGGGGAGATTTCTGTAAGATACAAGAGGAAAGTTTTCACAATGTGAACAATCAACCATTGGAATAGTCTCCCCAGGGAAGTTGTGGATTTGCCAGTGCTGGACAGTTTAAGATTTAGCTAAACAGAGTGCTGGCCCATTTTGTCTAGACCGTACTTTTGCCAAAAAAGGTTGGGCTAGATGATCCTCAAGGTCCCCTTCCAACTTGGTATTCCATGATTCTGTTATTTAAGAGTTGATCGGGTTTTTTTGATAGGAAACCAGTCATGACTTTGGAGAAGACTAAAAGAAGAACACACTCATCAAAGTATATTTGGTCAGTATTGGATCCAGTCTTTGATGTGTTTATGGAAAATGCATCAAGTCCAAATTTCAAATGCTCATTTTGTACTTTAAACTGTCTCTCTCTGGTATAGATCATATCCAAAGTGCATATCATTCTTCAGCATAAAATTAACTAAATAATGTAACCTGTGTATTTTGTTGTGGACATAACTTGATCTTCTGTCTACACTAAATTTTAGAAGCTGTCTAAGCACATGTAAACAGGAGCCCTTTTGAGACCCCAAGTGGCCTTCATCAAAGAAAGAATCTGAAATGGGGCAAAAGAAAGTCTTATTTTGACAGAGATTCTGAAAAGAATGTTTCCCAGAAGGTATGAACTACCTACTGTAAAAATGATAAGCAAGTCCTCTAGATATGCACCTGCAGACATTAACAACAAAGATAAGATAAAACTATTGCCAAGCATTTAATGATAGTCTAAGGACTAATGAGGATCTGAAGGATTGCAACTCGAAAGGCAATGGTCACAACCCGCTGAGAACATGATGTACTTTCTTGTCTTACTGAGCAATAGGTGGAAATCATTCAGAAGCCTAGAGACCCAAATTCATCCTCAATATTGAAAGGATGCATTAGTGTTCTCCAGTAAAGTATGCAGAATTTCCTTCTACTGAGGTGTTTGTCCCAGTTGCAGAAATTTAAAACCAGTATATATACTGTGTGTGTGTGTTTGGGAAAAGAATACAGGAATTGAAACTCTTTCTCCTGGCCATGTCTTCTATGATTGACATTTTCACAATGGTCATGTATTACTCTTCAAGGGTTTTTTTCACAGATAAAGGCAGTTCATCACAGAATACTCTGAATTGGAAAGGACAAAGATAATTGACCCCAGCTCTTATATGAAAGGCCCATCAGGGATCAAACCCACAACAGTGGCATTATTAGCACCATGTTCTAATCAACTGAGCTAATCTCAGGGATTTCATGAAAAAGATATCAGAAGCAGAAGGGGACAAGACTTTGGTTCTGCTTCTAGTCAGAACCCTTACTCTATTGAAACTTTCAAACCAAATGACTTGAAGAAAAGGCAAGAAAAAGGATCATCAGGAGAGAAATAAAATAATCTCCTCTCTGGCTTTAGATCTCTTACTCACAATCATAAATACAAATATATCTATATTCAACTTTGTCTTTAGCTTTGAGTATCAGGAGCAATTTTGATTTCTTTTAGAAGGGGGAGGAAGAGAGAGAATGGCAAGAGGAGTTTGTTTTTTGCTTTCTCTCTTGATTTGGTCTGACAGATTCTTGTTGTCTTTGAAAGTAGCCAGTTTCTAAAAGAGGACTGCTAGCTGCTGCTAATCCCAGAATTGGAAAGATTTACTGTAACAGCCAAGTTTCACTCAAGCCCTGAAAACAGGCTGTGAACTCAGTGGCTTTTAGCTCTTCCTAAAAGTTGCCTGCCTTGGGCTGAAGAGATCTCAGTGAATCCAGTTTTTCACATGAACAGAAAAGGAATTCTCATTTCACTATCTAAGTTCTTATACTAGCCCAGTCTCTGAGATATGAGTCAGAAATGTCTTCTGAGAGAAACCATCATGTCTAAAGGCCATCAGCAGCACAAAATATCAAAGGAACACTGAGGAAATGTTTGGACACTTCCCTAGATTTCCTTGAAAAATTCCAGATACCTCTGAACCCAAGAGCCAGCCATGAACCCCAGTGAGTCTGTCTGGCCATAACTACTCAATAATTGGCAGCTACAAGTATTGAGAGAGCCAAAGAATAAGCCTTTCCTCCAAACATGTTCAATTGTTTGGACATTGTCTCTAGGGGCTGATGACACTTCTCTCAGTTTTAGGCTTGCAATCTTGCAGCCAAAACCACAACAAGACAGGATAGGATGCAGGAAATAAATCAGATGCCATCCTTTTCTGGAAATTATTTTTCTGCAGCTATTTGGCAACATTTTTAGGTTTGTGGACCGGAAGGTTGTTAGACTGAACAACTGAGGAGACAGGGAAAGGAACAAATTTCATCATTGGAATTGCTATGCATTCCTGCCCATCTTCTCCCACCCAGTTTAATATCTATTATCTCTCCTTCAGGGCTTTTTAAAAATTGTCTTTGAAAAAGCTACACAAGCGGTCAAGTGAGGAGACAGTACTAGATATCTGTGCCACCACATTTAGATGAATCTTTAATGACTGAAATCTTTAATGATTTTTTAATATTTAGAATATGAGCTAAGATTCCTATTAACATTTTCTTCCCCAAAGTAGTGGTGTGCCTTGTTCTCTCACAAATTCTTTTCTGGTCTTTCCTATCTTCCTTAAGTTTGCTTTCTGTCTAAAGAGGGTTTGATGCAGACAGCCACAACAATCCTCAATTTGCACAATGCTCCGTGAACCAGTGACCACAAAGCGGTGCCTTAAACAAATGTAAACTAGGAAAAATCTGTCTAAGAAGAATGCTGAACCTGCCACTTCCCAAAAATTACTCTGTGTGCTGTGACACAAATGAAAGTCACTCACCCTCTATGCTATTTTTTTTGTGCTTCACTTTTTTAACTGATAAAGTAAAACAATGAACAAAACAAACAAAGCATCTGGTACCATCATGTCAATTTCACCTATCTAATTCTTTCTACTTGTCCACTTTTTTGTTTTCTAGAAGGTACCCTTAATACCACATTTTAAAGCTTTAAAGAGAATGATTAAACTTAACTGTACACACCTGGTGGACAAAATAAGGACCTTGCTTTGGTTCATTTTTTCCCCATGTCAAAACTCTTTCCCCCATCTTCTGCATCTAAGGAAAAAAAAAAAAAGGTTTTAATTGATCACTTGCTGTGAAATAAACACACTTGCAAGGCATGTCACAAGCCAGTCTGAAAATCATCTGCAGAAGTATTCCCCTGAAAGAGGATAATGCCTGAATTTCTAGGCACTGACAGGTACAGAAACAAGGTTTCCTGCCAGAGGAATGGGTGATAGATGAATAGAATCTTAGCACCAATAGCCCATGCTACAGAATGCCTGGAAGAAAATTGAAGTCAGAAGGTGAACTCCAGAGCTACCTGAACGATCTTCAATGGCTCCAAAGGTGCTCTCTTGCTTAAACATGATTTTTATTAAGTGGAGTTTCAGAAGCTAGGTCCTCAACTCTGAGGGGTTTATGACAGCAAAATGGGATCTATCTGCTTCAGAAATTTGGTGACCTAAAGTTGTCTTTGAACTTTGACTTCCCTTACACAAAGCAGTAATTTTCCTGGACTCTCATTTAGTCCAGAGAAAATGCTTCCTAGAGATGATAAGGCAGCAGCAACTGATTATTTGGCATTTCCATCGTAAGTACCTCCAAAGACATCAGCTAATGGTATCTTGGCCAGGCCAGGCTAAGCGGCACATTGCTACAGATGAACGATCCAGCCAGTCTAGATGCAAGAAGCTTTTGTCCCTGAGATAGGATCCAAGGTTGTTGACTAAACAGACCAACAGATCCAACAGACCATTGGAGCACCTTCTCTTCCTTTCTTTGCTCACATGACAGGAGTTACTTTCCTTCATTTCTTCTGACAAAATCAAAACTTCCGCCACTGGAAACCCCTTAACAGTTCAGTGTCAGGGATAACACACATAAACCCCTTCCTGGTTCACTTTGCATTTAAATTCTCCCACTGTGTGAAAACAGGAAAGTAGCTCCTTCATGCTGCTTGAACTAACAGCTGTGACTTGTCAGACTACTGGAAAGAAGAGCTCTTCCTCTTCTTAGTAGGGGAGTCTATAAAATAGCAAATCAGGGGTAGAGGGCAGAAGGAGTACATTCCTCCCAGGGAAGGGAGCAAGAAACTAAAAATGAAACCTATAAGCCAAGGAGGTGGCCATGGCCTCCCTATAGCTTCTTCCTGTCTTACTTTATAAGAGAATTCCTCCTTTGAAAGATTAATGAAAAACACTGTACTGGCCACACCTACATCCTATCTTTTTCAGAATCCTATCTTTTCAGATTTAAGTGCAGAGGCTTGAAAGACAATGTTCTTAAGCTAAGAACTGTATCCCTGAATACAACGTATTTTGAATCCCTTAGGCAAAGGTTTTCAACACCACATCCCATTAACAGTTTTTAATGGCATGAAGGCAGTATCTATGTCCTGGAACGACAAACACCAGGAATGCATCTGCCACATTGAGAAAGGTCAAAATGTGGATAGTCAAAAGGAACGTACCCTCAAGTTTTTTTAAAAAGTAACTTATGATTTCACAAATTTCTTTCTTCCATAAGAAAGGTTTCTTCTGGATACCAATGTCTAGTGCGGCTATCTGAAAATAAAATCTCTGATAAATAAATTGGTTTCATTGCATTTAGATTGTAAATTCTGTATCTTTCACGGCAGCATTTATAAATAGGTACGATATTTACCTCTGTGCAAATGTTTGGAATATTTTGGTAACTTATTTCAGATTTTTAAAAATAGACTGAATATTTTATTAGTAGCTCAGTTACTTCAAGAACTCTGTAAAAGCTAGAAAGTGGTAGAAGGTAATATTTTTGTCCCATTAGAATTGTTCATCTATCCTTTAAATTCTTCCTTACACCTGGGCTGCATTTTTCTTTTCTGGAGATAAAAATACTCATCTGTCTTAAATTACAACGTGAACTATTTCACTTAATGTTTTCCTTTACTATTTGTCTGGTTTGGAGTTTAATCATCACAACCCCTTCTAAGGCAGGATATATTTTTATACTTGATATCATATTTAATAGTAAAGTCATAATAACTTAATAAAAATCTAAGATGATAAATGTTAATGTCTCAGCACAATGGGACTTAGAAACTGCTCTCTGCAAGACAGCATTATAAATTCATCTGTCCCATAATTTAAATGCATCCAAACTCTCAAATGCAGAAAAGCATACAGCAGTACTAAACAGCAGTTCAGGGAGTGATGAAGTATATCATGCCTAGTTCAAACTTTAGAGGGAATGCAGTCAGTCAGCTGGTAACTCATCCCAAAGCTGTAGTTAGAAATTCAATTCTTGAGAAAGATGCTACCAAACTGTAATAAAATCAAACAAGAACTTGGGTTTATACTTCATCAATAAAACAGTAGTTTCTGAATCATATCAATATCATGTGTCAGTTCAATCCTGGAACACAGAATGGAGAAGTACACTACAGGCACAAGAACATGCACAGTTTCCATCTTCCAGGTCACTTCTGACACCCCTATAATTACAGGGGTTTTGTTAGGTTGAACTCAAATGACACTTAAGTGAAACAATCTTCATACAAGGAAAGGCACCCTCCACCCCATTCTGCCCCCTCAAGAAGATCCTTGCCAGCTTGACCACTAAAACAATTTTCATTCTGACTTGAAATCAGTGCAGTAAAACTAAAATCCCATCAAAGCTCATCTCACGGCCAATCTCATCAGAGAAAGTTAGGAGAGTGAAAAATATTTCAAAAATGAAATTACACTACCAGAAAGGAGTAAAGAAAACAATACATTTTTCTCCTCTTCCTCAGGCAATGAATGGAAACTCAGAAGCATGTGATACATTAATTAAACACAACAATTAAATACAATTACTATTGAAAGCTCATGATCCATCAAGAGGTAAATAACCTTATCTAATAAGTGGGTATGGGTGGGCTCAATCCTCTGTCTTTGCACATATCAGCCATAGAAACCCTTGGAGCCCATACTGAAACCTGGGCTTGAACAGACGGTCGCTCTCCTTTCCTGGACGTGCCTGATACCCACAGGACAGAAACCACACCAGTACTCAGCTTTGCCTTTTGCCTCTGCCATTCTATCTCATCATCAGCTTTTCTGGCTTTATTCTCTTTTACTTAATAATTTTACAGCAAAGCTTGTGGCACCAAACAGTTCCTGACACAGCTGTACATGGAGAGCAAACCTTCTTTTAGTGCTCTCACAAGGATGACAAAAATCCAAATGCACAAAGCCTCATTTCACAAGCTTTGCTTTTGAACTTCATGACCATCTCTAGCCTGCTCTAAATTTACAAAGCTTCACCTTGTGAGCCATTAAGACTCCTTGCACTTATTACTGGGTCTGGGAGGCAGTTCTAGAAGTTCATTTTTCTGATGGCTTGAGAACTTCTTTCAACCTCCTGTCTAAATGCATTATTGATTAATTCATATCCATCTGATCTTATATTCTAACTTTAATTGTTCTTCTCCTGACTTGCTATTTACCCCCAAATGTATTTCTAGAAAGTAATCATACCCTCTTTGAATCTTCCTCTTGGTCAGCCAAACCAAGCCATGTTCTTGTAATCTCCTCTTAAAAGACTTTTTTACCATTCCATTAAAGGTCCTTGAAGACCTTTCCTGGGTTTGTTCCAGTTACAATTCACTTTTTTTTTTTTCCAGTACAGAAAATCAGTCTGATACCAGTAATCCAGATGAGATGTAACAGTATTTTGTCTTAATTGTATCAATATTTTCCAATATCCAAGGAGAAATCTAGGCTTGACATTTACAAGGCATTCTTCATGGCTGAAAAATACTACCAGCATTTATCTTATTAAACACAGAGGTTTAACTTCTTGCATCCCTGCTGACCAATGAGCCTCCAGGTCACAGCAGAAGGTCCAAAATGCATGACATTGCAGTATTAAAATTTTTTCTCGTTGTGATGATTCCTGCTGACTGCCATGTCATTCTTCCTATCTCATAGGTAGATTCTCCTCAATATTACCTGTATCTCCTAACTTTGCATTATCTGCAAATTTCATGAGCACAAACTGGGTTTTGAATTAGGGTCATTAATGTGAAATGTGTAAAGAGAATCAGCCACAAGATGAATTTTGAAAAATACCATAAATCAATCCTCTATGTTTTTGCAACCTCTCTTTCAAAAAAACCTCACTGTAAGACTTCAGAAAGTTTTTTATTCCAAATTGTGTCCTCTTCTGCTTAAATAAAGATTTCCATGAACACAGTTTCAAATGTTTTGCTTAAACCCAGATATATCGGGTCCACTACACTGCAGTTTTTGAAGAAAATTCTTATCCTATCAGAGAAAGATGAGGTTTTTCTGACATGATCTACTTTTGCTAAAACCATCTCATATTTTATCCTATTCTCTTTTTACCTCCTTCCTTTCAAACATTTTCTAAGACCTTTCACAACATCAAGGTCAAAAGAACAATCCTTTCCCTCTCTTTCTAAAAACAAACAAATTTTGATATATGCCAATCCCATTGTACCACCCCAGAATTGAAAGATTAATTAAAAGTCCTTGCTTGTGGAGTTGCAATTTCAAGTGCCAGTTCTTTCTGGCACATAATACAGGTTTCCTGTTTTCTCAGGTAAGAACTCTAAATTTTCTATATTCTTACACACTGGCAATAGTAATTTCTATTACCCTATCATTATTCCCACTGGACATACTATACTTGTCCTCTGAATGTAATTACATTTATTCTTCATTTAATTCTCAAATCATGAAGACCACACTTGCACCTTATAAAACCTCTTTTCATATTTAAATATAGTAGGTCACCAAAACAACAGAAGTACATGTCTTATATTAGCACTATGGTTAATGTGATATAAGAAATGGTCAACATAGTATAAAAGAGTATCGAGGAAACTCCATGAACATAATTTGGCTCAGTGATATTAGAAGAGTATCACTGAAATCAGGAAAACATTCACAAGAAGATATAATTCCCACCACTGCTTCCTACTAGAGGCACCAAGATTGTTGCAATTTTTTCACGTAGCGTGAAAAAAAAATTATTATATTGGTTTCATTTCTTATTTCATGAAAGGAGAATGAGGAGAAAGATGTTGCAAAGGGAAATGAACATCTAAGTTTTATGCCATGAAATTTTATCAGACAAAAAATGTATACCGCATAAAATGCAAGTTTATAGAGTGTAAACGGAAGATCACATGGATTCACTTGTTTGTTATATTTACTTCTTATTTTGTATCACTTTCTTTTTGCTGTGACTATTCCATGAGAAAAGCCCATTTAAGTTCTTCCTGAGGCAGCATATGTAGGAAAAAAGCCATCCCTATGCCATTATATGCATCTAATAACAGGGAAGAATCATTAAAATTAAGTTCTTATTCTCTTTTTATTCAGAGAGTTATGACGTTTCTTCTACCTGCATTTTCAGCCTATAAAAATGTGAAATAAAATGTAGAGTTCTCACAGCTCTTCAGTCATAGTTTTCCATCATCCTTGAGACTGGAGAACCATGTACAAAATTTGGAGCAATGGCATCTCTTTTCTTTCATTCCAGCATCTCCAGACTCCCATCAAGCTCTGCTCAGCCAACTTAGTATGCTTAGACAAACAAGGTAACCAAGATCAATCTGACAATTAGTTAAACACAATGCCCTTTAAGATTTCTTCCAAGTTAACCCAAAACAGAACAAAGGAAAAGAGGAACTGGGTCTAAATAATACTTTTGAATGCAGAAACAGACCCTAAAAGAGGTCTTTTTCTTCCACAATATTTTTAAAGCACTCTATAGCCATCTCAGAGAGATCTGCCTTCAGGATACTCTCTTCCAATTTAACTGCCTTGGCCTCTTTCTCATTCCCTTAGATCTCACTGCTCCCATTAAAGGGTCACAGATGTTACAAATACAAGCTTGTAAATGACAGCAGTGGTTTTGTTCATGTACATTCGTTAGAATAAGTTTATAATTGCATGACCACATAGTATTTTCATGGTATTATTCCACTGCTCTATCCAGGCAGTGCCTTTTTACACATTATCCATTTTCCATGTGACTTTAAACATCTAAGAATATGTAATTGGACTATTTCATAACAGTTTGGAGAAAATTTGCTCAGGAAGCCTATGTTCTGTTCTGCCCCTTCTGAGTGCATGACTTAGAATTTTAAAATTCTTTTGAGGTATTTTTGTTAGTAAAATGCTTTTTTTCCCCCCTCTAAATTCATAGGTCAGAAAACTTTTAAAATCCTTTAGTGGGATCTCTGGCATATCACAGTCTATTAAATTTTATCTCATACTAAGGCTACTTACTTATTTTTCACAAATGCAAGAAAATAACCGCCAGTCCTGTTTTGATCTGAAGGTTATTCATATTTTTTTAGAGAAACTTTCAAATCTTCAACTTAGGGGTTGAAGAATCTTCATCTTCCTCTGTAGTTCAGTCCATCTCTGTTAAAAAATGCTGAATTTTGTTCCTTTTATTTGGATCCAGGTTCCAGAACAAAAGGATGCTACTGTACTATGCATTTCTTCCCTAAAATGAATAGCTCTTTAGAATGTCATATTTTCTCTACAGGAGAGTATTTAAATATTGTAATCAAATAATTTCTGAACAATTTCTCTCTCCCTTCTCTTAAAAAAAAAAAAAAAAGAAATAGGCAGACTGGGCTCTTCAGATTTCAAACTACAAAGTAATTCTCCACAATTATTTCTGTGGCCCTCTATCCACTGCAAGTGCTCACCATTCTCTTTAAAATGCAAGTCTCATAGTTAGTCAGGATTCCAGCACCAATTCCATATGCAAAATTTAAATGACTTCTCAAGTGGTTCATTTCCAATTCAATTTACCTATTTTTGCCAAATCGTTACAGTAGGAACCCACGCTGACTCATTTGTCCACTGTGACCTTGAAATTTTTTTCAGAATCTCTCTTCTAGGAAACAATTCCTCTTCCTATAGATGAACAGACAGCATGTGTTCTGCTCATAAAGATATGATCTTGCTTTTGCCAGTGTTATAATATAACTTCCTTTGAATGGCCATAACTTACTCAACCAGTCCAAGAGGTCCCGTAAAACTTCCCTGGCTTCATTCACTACTCACTATTTCTCCTGTTTTATAATACCTGCAAATGTTACCAAATGCCCTTAGTACCATTTATTTGTTAAAATAATGGGGGAAATAGGGATTATCATTAGCTGTCCACCAGCCTACTAATAACACAAGTCAGTCCTTGAGCAAGGTAAACTCCATTCATGATGACACTCAATTAACAACTACTTTTTTGTCTTCCAAGTCCTTCAACCAGAGCAACATGTGCTTTGTTAACACTGTGTAAGGTTCATTCTTGAACTAGGTTGGTTTTTGTTAGTCACACTTCAGCTGCCTTGTAAGAATCTGTATATATTTTCTCTACAAATTAGTAAACATATAAATGTCAAACAGGCTGACTAGACTGATTTTCTGTTCATCAACTTTGACTGGCATTCATTATATTTCCATTATTTAATTCTTTTTTTAAAAAACAAATTCTTAATAACTTTCAATTGTATTGGCATTGATGGATGCCAGGGTAACAGATCTATAATTACTTGGGACAGTCTGTTTACCTTCTAGAATGCAAGCATAACCTCATTGCTCTCCCAGTGTCATGGAATGAATAATTAATTAGGGGTGAATGCAAATTCCATCATATGAACCTATGTTGATATCTGTAATAATAGGGTTCTAATCTTTAAATTCTTAGTACATGCTACAGTCAGAGTCAGACTGCACTAATAAAATCCCCGGTATAAATGAAATATAGGTCAGAGCACAGAAGTGAGTAAGATGCACTTTGCTAATAGACATCGGATATATTTTATGATAGCAAAAAACACCAGGAGTCAGGTTTAATTACATGTTCTGCTAATTAAAGAACTTCCTTCCCTCCTTTTCTGTTTACCAAGCCTAGCTGGTGCTGTGCTTCTTATGTCCTGACAAATACTGTACCTCTACCTGACCCATGACTATCCTTTCTACCTCATTCTGTTTTAAGTCAGGCAGTTTGCCTTGTCTACTCTAGTCCCACTCTTAGCAGGAGGAAGCAGCTTTAAGATGCAAGGAAAAAGGTTTTACCAGTTTTCCCTCTGGTACCCACGGCACTCCAGAATGTCTGGAAAAGTCATGGTCCATGTTAATCTGTTCAGAGAGTTTTTGGAAATGGACCATTTGTTCTCCCTTTACAAAGGGGATCCAGCAGGAGGAAGGAAGATGAGTAGAGACAGAGAATGCTCAGGGTATTTGGCAGCTGGATTCTGACAAGACATTCCAGAATACTGAAAAACTGTTTTTCAGAGATTAACTGTTCAACCAAATAAATCTGAATCACCAGACACATACTGAGCTTGCTGAACAGAACGGTATATATTTTGCAAAACTGACATCTGTCAGATTATGAGTATCTATTCACTGTGATTCATCTCCCAAATTTCAGTCTTTTGACATAAATTGTGGCATCGCTTCTTCCCATACATGTCATGTACAAAGCCTGTTAGTGTTAAAAGAAGGAAGAAAAGTAGGCTTAGAGTCTACATTCCACACTTCTGCTACTTTTTTCCTAATTTAGACAAAAACCAGGCAACTGCATGAATAATCAATGATGCTGCCTAAATAACATTTCTAATAATAAAAAATCTAGAAATAATCAAAGAATATTTTTTTCTCCCTGTGTGGTTCTAGCTGTTAATTAGATGTGCCATTTTTTTCCATGTGACCATGGTTGTAGACTTGCATGTCCACAGAACTTTTGTCTGCCAAACCCACATTGTAATAGCTTTCGTAAATGTAACATGTCTGTAAAAAAAAAAACCAAAACAGTAAAGTCTGTTGTGTTTCGACCACACTTTGGCTCAACATGAATTTGAAAGCCTGTGTTATTTCTTATCAAAGCACAGAGAGCTTTTAGATCTGATTTCCTTTGACCAAAAAATGACATAGTACTGCCTGGATGCTGCAAAATGGACTTAGAGGTGTTTTTAGGTCACTCTGTGCTATGCAAGTCATCTTTCTGTAAATTAAAATCAGGTCCAAAATTTTGCACAGAGTTCCTCTGAATGTTGTTGAGAAGGTGCAGCATGAATCCTCTTTTTTTTAATCAAACAAATATGAGACAGATTGTTGCAGGAAAGTCCTTGAACTCCCAAAATATGCCAAATGATGGTGTCAAATGCTCCATTATTTCACAACTGTACTAGCAACGTATACTGAACACCTACCATAGAAATGTTTAAAGTGATTTTTAATGTAAATAGCTTTATTCTCCTTATTTCCATCATTAGAACAAATGAAAAGATCCCTCCTCTGGTTTTCTTTTGAACTAGTAGGCAACATTTATACTAACCTGGACACAATATTCTTTGCTTTTCTTTTCAGACACAAAATTGATAGCATTAAGTAGGAGCCCGTTTTTCTCTTTGGATACTTGTATCCATTATTGGATCATTTCTCATGTGCAATGAACCATCTGCCTTAATGTCAAAGTTGATTTTTTAAGTTGTTCCTTTAATTTTTTTCCTCTTCCTCTTCACTTGTAGTATCTAATATGAAACCACAAATTTAAATCTGTCTGACTGAGAGTATTCAGGGCAAAGTGCTTCAATCACTTTCAAATTGCTCATTTTGTGCTACACTGAAGATGATGTTTTTAGAAGAAAAGAAGGTTGCAACTTTCTAACAAGTTCAAGACTTTGACTTCATTTCTTTCTTTTCTTCCTTTTTTTTTTTTTTCTTTTTTTAAGGTGCAGTCACCAATTGATCTGTCATATTGTGGTTTTCAAAGATGAACTGAGAATGCTCTGAAAGGAATTTGCAGTTGAAGAGCTGCAGGAAGACCTAGGGTAGGGAATTACATTTTCATTATGGCTAACTTTCAATGACACTGAAGATGTCTCACTTGGAAGATCATCAAACCCATGTTTTCTCTTCTACTTCAACAGAGAAAGCTTCATTCATTTGATGTAGAAACTCTGACGAAACTAATTTTCATTTTGAAATAAGTGTGAATTCTTTTTATCTTGAGATTTAACAACTCTTGACAATGCTTACATTTTACTTCAGAAAAATGAGCTGTTTTCATAACTTCAGTCTTTCCAATTACTTTTTCCCACTAAGTCTTCTAGTATTCTCTTTCTGAACCCAGGTTAATATACATGGAATTTTAGCTATAACTACCTCTAAGTTACCTATTTGTTGTATTAATAAAAAAACTATCTCATTTACTAAAAATAAAACAAAAATAACCACTTCCTGATGTTAACACTCTAAAGAATGGAAAAAAGATTTGCCAATTATGATCTTCAATGATTTATCTTCCATTAATTTCTAGCAGATCAAATCCATCCTTGGTTACATGATACTCTTACCAATTTTCTCCTTCACTATATCTAACATGTAGCTCCATCTATGTTCTCTTGTAGCTAAGAATTTAATAAATTCCACCCATAAGGCTTCCAGTTCTGTAACTATGTGTAGTACAATTAAATTTTTTTTGTTGTTTTATAATATTTATTTCACAAAGATTTAACGTACAAAAATGGAGACAAGAATAAAAGTGAAACAAGGTCTAACTTCTGAAAAGTATATTATTTGGTTCTTTCTTTTTTTTAAGAATGCTGACTTTTTTTCAAGTCACTGTAGATCTGAAACTTGTTTTTTATTAAACAGTTCACACACTGTTCTGTGACTTAGCATGTTACTGGGCAATAACAATAATGCTCTAAGTTCTTCTTTTGTAAATAGGGCAGTTCTAAGGCCTTGTGATGTCCTTTGGTGAGATGATACTTTACACAGACATCACAATTTTTACCTGAACTACAGATATGACTTTCAGAATTTTGTTAGGTGAAGCCAAAAATTTCTAACTAAATTACAAGTCAGTTTGAAGCTCCCAATACAGTATTTTAAAAAGCTTGTGGAGGAAAAACATTGGAAAAGGAAAAATGAAGATGGCTTACTGTTGGTGGGTGACTTTTCACTGCAAACATGTAAGCTATTTTTGGTTTAAATATCAACTGCATATAAGACTAATAGTTTCTGCCCCCAACTTTACATGGATACAGAGAAGCTCTTTCTGACAGTTGTACTACAAAAATCAGAATACCTCTTTCCTTTTCACAAAATGTTATTGAAATGAATGCTGAAAAGTGCTTGGTTGCCATCATCATTGTCTAAAAAGTATGACACAGACACAAGATTGAAATAGCCAAGATTGGAGAATGGCAAATTTTTGACATAAGATGCTACTGGAAAGTATCTTGAAAGCTCATCTCATCTATCTGTTGTCCTAATGCAGGGCAAAAGCATCAGTAACATTTCTGAGCACAGGTAATGTGAACACAACAAACCCCAATAACAGAGATTTGACATCATCTCTCCACAACATATGCCTGTGCTTCATTATTTCAACTTATTCCTCCCAATATCGAACCTGAGTTTCTCTAGCTGCATTTTAAAACTCTTATTTCTTGTCCTGCCTATGCTGAACATGGAGAAAAATTCTTCTTCTTCTTTCTGGGGTACCTTAGAAGCTTAGAGCATGAACTTGCACCTCAGACTTTTCTCACAGACTAAACACCTTCAGTTCTTCAAATTTCCTCATAAATCAAGTTTTCCTGCTTTGCTCAGGAAAATGTGGCATATACATGATATGTAAAGATGGTCAGAAAACCTGCTGGGGTCAAGATACAAAACATTTATTATTGCTCTTCTGTTCACAGATCTATTGTCCCAAAGCACAAGGAAAACAGATTGGCTTGATGTGGGCTGCTCTCAACAGATCCATTCTGTATGTCAGCCATTTCTCTTCTATCTTCCAGATGTTTACATACAATTCATTTTATTATTTGTCCATTTTATTTGTTCTAGTATTTTTTAGGAATTGCTAAATTGGCTGATGAAAAATTCCCTGACTTCTTTTTTATCCTTTAAGCACTACATTTCATCTTTTTCAGTATCTTAGAGCCTTAGCAAGCATCTCCTATGTTATCAGAGATGCCTGCTGACAGCTTTAAATAGTTTTGGCCAGTGCTCTAAATAAGCTAGACTCCATTTTATTAGTCTGTAAGATCATGATCCTTAGTTTTTCATAATAATTATATTAGCCACATGATTACAGCAGACTTCTGTAGTGAATACTAAAACAAAAAAAGGCATTAAATTGATCTAAGATATTACTAGTTTTTCTCTCAGTTTAGTATGGAATTAGTACTAAAGTACTCAGTTTAGTAGTTTCTCAGTCTTTCTCTTATTCCTTACAGAATTCAAGTAGAAACTCCATAGTCATAAACTGTGATGTCCTTTATAAAACCAGATTTTTTTCAGTTGGTCACCTGTAAAAGGTTTCTTGCTCCTCCTAATTACAACTTCTTCTGTGCCTTTTTCTTTCTGATTTATGTCCCCACATACTTATGCATTCCTTTGTACTAATCCTAGTAATCTCACATAATTTTCATTTCCTGTATGACTCACACGTTTGAGGTCAATGTATATGATTTAACCAGATGACTTCTTGCTATATACTTGCTATTCCCTCCTTGCATTGGGATCATTCAATTCCAAAGAGTATGTTTTCTGTCAGGAAGTGCTTAATTCCTTTATTCCTTTAAATTTCTCTTCCATGACACATGCAGTATCCTGAGTTTGCTGAAGTCTGCTTTCTTGAAATCCTTTTTCTTCTACTTTGCTGTTCTCCCTCCTTTCCTTCAAAACTTTTATGGATACTTTCATTTCATGTTCACACAAGTTCTTTTTCACTCTCATGTTCTCACCCACATCCTATTTAGCACAAAGCTGCTATTCTAACCTCTCTAGTTGCTTCCTCTACTTCTCTGCTTTCTGTATCAAGGCTGACACTATATATAAATCTGTATTCATTTATTTACTTACTTACTCTCTCACTGTAAGCTGTTATATTCCTTTCTAGCTGAGGTCTACATAAACTTTTCCCCCCTGTTTCTATGAAGTTTCATACCCTACAGCATTTCACTAGTTTCTCAAAGAAAGCAAAAAACATCCCAAAAAAGTTCTAGCCCACAAAATCCAAAATTGAATTCAAGCCTTATACAACAGGTATTTCTGGCTTGGGATGGCAATGGAAATCTCCTTGTTTTGTCATCAGTGTATGTTTCCTCTTTCTGGACAAGCCACCATGCTTGCCCTTGTATCTCCATCAAATGAGCCATTTTACCAATCCATTACTATGTTGAATTGGAGTTCATATTAAAAATCCCAGCTTTTCTATTTTATTATTTTCTGTTCCCAATTTCTATGTGTGCAGAAACATTTCTAGTTTTAAAAGGAGAGCATGTCACTCAGGTTTCAGATTGACTGCGTAGCTGGTCATCAAAGGAACACCCATTCTCATGGAACTGTTTATATTCGTTTTTTTCAATGAAAACCTTAAACTTTTCCCAATGTTCATTCATCATTTGGGTTTTTTTCTACTGATTCTCAGTCTGACCTTTGGAGTTTGCTTTTATACACTATAAGAGAATGAGAATGGCACCTATATTCCAGATTTAGAAGCATTTGCTAAATACAGAAGAAAAATAGGAGGAAATTTTGGTCTTAAAACTGGAACGTAGATTAGAAATCTCAAGTTATTTTCTCAGTCTCCTACTTATGCAGATATTGTGTTTATTAAGAAAAACATGCATTTTTCATGTGCTTTAAATAAAGAACAGGTATAATCCTAGTAAAGACAAGAGACCTATAGCATGAATCCATAGTAGTTGCTTGAAGTAAACTCTAAAATTAAAAACTTTTTCTGATGGTGACAGTGCCCTGGTGCGTGAACTTTGGCAACTCATTTATCTGCCCTTTAATTTTTGGTTCCCCAAGTGCAAAATGACTATG
Organism: Urocynchramus pylzowi; assembly: GCA_013397555.1. NCBI lineage: Eukaryota > Metazoa > Chordata > Aves > Passeriformes > Fringillidae > Urocynchramus > Urocynchramus pylzowi. The sequence goes on along the minus strand of VZRH01007908.1, from coordinate 39,259 downwards.
ACAAGAGTAAACAAATTCATACAGTGTTTGTCTTAGAGTATATTTATAAGCCCCAAAAGGTCCTACATGATAAATGCTACAGAAAGCAAAGGCTTTTTATTAATGATGCCCACTCAGAATGATGCTTGTATCTTAGTGATAACTTCATCCCTAAAATCACTAAAAGAAGATTTAAAAGCTTACAGAAAATGTTGAAATGAGGAAAATTTTCTCTCATCTCTGTAGAGCAGCAGCACTAAGAGCTCCAGCACACATCTGTCATCTGGAGGCCAAGTAGGCATCCCACAATTCCAGGAAATCAATTCCAAAGACTGTAGATTGTCAGTTGCTTGTACACTGGAGGCCATCCAGGCAGCAGATTAAATTGTATGAGAAAATTGTAGCAGGCTCTAGACTGCATGTAATGGAGACCCTCAATGACCTTTCTGAGGACTTGGGAAATATGCATTGAAATTGCCAGTGGGCCCTTTTGTAGCACCAAAACTGCATACTGAATTTCTCTTACTTATCACACATTCACAACTGAGCTGTTTCTGAAGAGGAAAAACAAATGCAAAACAGAACAAACAGAAAATGTAATCACCATCTTTTCTTCTTTCAGAAAATGTACAAGGTTACTGGAGATGCATTATCTGTATAACCACAAAAAGAAAAAAAAGTTGGTATTTGTGAAAGCCACAGTCTTTAACAGCATTTATTGGGGCTACTGTTCCTGAATCTTTCACCCCTGAGAGATTTCAGCAGAATACACAAAACACTGGCCAAAATGATTGCTGATTGCAGAGGACTGATTTAGATGAGTAACAGTTTCAGTTTTGTTGTTTTATTCAGATTGTTAACCACCACCTGGTTCTTAGGTTTTGTTTTTTCTACAGTAGACCTCGACCATTCAAACTGCAAATGTGACCCTTTCAGTGCTGCTGACCTGGGGGTTCAGGCTACAAAATGCAACTTTCCTTGTCATGAACAGAAAAGCTGAGCCACACACAAAGAATGTAAACCCCTTAAAAAATATAGATGAGCCACATGAAATCCTGTTTCCTACTTCTGACCAGCTTATGGTTTCAAAAACCGGGGAGTTAACACCCCTGACTTCTACTTTCCCTTTTATCAGTGGCAAGGTGCGCTGGTCATTTTATCTCACTCCTTAACAGTATTTCTACTCCTTAGGAAAGCTGCATGGTTTAACATATATTTGTATTTTATTAAAAAGTCTATTAAAAAATATTTTCAGGGCATTTTAAGCAGATGGAATAAGTAGATTTATTGGTGTGGAGTGCAGTTGTATTTCTCTGAATAGCTCCTTTACATTCGCTATGACATATAAACAAGTCCTTTTGCTTTGCTAAAAGATCATATGGAATCATATCCCAAGCTGCCCATAACTTAAGAGTTTTGTGTTTAGCTTCAAAGCAGCTTTTAGGGCATCAGACTAAGCAAGCTTTTGGTCTGACAGCAAGGCTCTGTATGGCACATGATCAGAGAGGGGAGTGGTGAACAGGAACAGCCCTTACTATTCTCATGTTTTGTTGACTCTGCCACAGACTTCCCATACGACCTTGACCAAGTTTTTAAAACTATTTCCTAAGTCCCTGTACAGTATTCTGGGGTAATAATTCTCCATGTCAGAAGTATCTGAATATAAATTTATTGCTAAATGTCTTCCATGCTAAGAGTTCTATGTAATATACTCTTTCAAAGAAAATTACCTTTCTGCTAAAGGAGCAGTTACTCTACTGATTATAAATTAACCTTGTTTATATTTTTAACCTTGCTTTATCAGAGATCTTCCTCTGATACATGTGCATGTTGTACCTTATGCTTTCACTTATACATCAGTAGTTTTCTGCCACTTATATTAGATATTTTTACAAACATTTTGATCAGCTAAAACATGTTTGGTGCTAGCTACTGTAGAATTAGACCTTCTACATTCTGGGAAGGAAAGATGGGGAGAAAGGAATGGAGCAGCAGTCCTTGTACACACACAAAAAGGAAACCTATGGGCTAAATGACTGAAGAATGGAATGAAAGGCATATGAATATAAAGAGCAGACTTTCAAAGACTTTTTTAGCCACAGGCCTTTTCATGTCAAATATCTGGTGTATCCAGGCTGTAAAAAGCAAAGCAGGAATTTCTAGGATTGATTTTCATCCCTTTGACTCATCCCTTTCCTTTGCCCATTTGCTCTCGTAAGACAGGTCCAGAGTGTGCAACAGGAAACCAAGCAAAAACAATACAAGAAAAACGCGTTTTAATTTTAGCCACACAGCTGCTTCTGGGTTCTTTAAATACACTCCTCTCTAAGTGCTTCCATACACCAAGATATCCAAGTGCTCTAGACAGGCTGAGTCTCAACTGCAAACTCATTCCACAACTAATCTCTGTCTGGCATTGTTACAGCAATCAAACCAAGTTGGTCAAATGCCCAGTTGGGGTAAACTGGGTGCTTATCCAAGGGCTCTCTGCTATGTGACTTGAAATGATGAGCTACAGACTTCAGGTTCTTCGGGCAGAAACAAGTTTGTGGATAGGAATCAAACACAACCTCTTTTTTCCTTATCCTCTCCCTCTGCACATTTATACACAGCATAAGAAACCAAAAATATCTTTTGAAGGAATGCCTGTGAGTGACACTGTGCCCTAGTATAATGTGTCAGGTGACCTATTCTCCTTGTTCCAGGCTGCATGTAGCCTTGCTGTCTGGAAAACTATCTGGGGAATTTAAGGCCTACCAGGAGAAAAATGGGAAATCTAAAAGCTCAGTCACATACTCAGTTTTTCATCTTGGGTTGTTTTTTTCCCTATGGCTTTTGAAGGTGAAACAAGCCACCTCTGAATTCCAAAGGTTTTTTACTGCCATCATGTGGAGAATTTTCTTTAAAAAAGAGAAAAACTGTCTTCCCTGACAAGATATGATTTTTCCTGCCCTTGGCAAAACTGAAAGAATCTAATTCAGTCTTACATCTACACAGAGCTAGTCCCAGAGCCTCAAATGCCATAACATCTGGTAAATATTCAAATGTCCTTAGTACGTTTTGCTTTTGCCCTATTGAAACAGTTTACTTGTTGGCATAGCAGAGCTGGACAAGATTGTGACAGCCTGGGTATGCCTGTCATTTCTGATATTCCACTACAGGTTTCTTTCTCTGGTCTGCAGGAACATACAAGCACTTAATATCAATGCTGTTTCTCACCATGCAGCAATGCTACAAAGAAAAACAGTATTACAGCAGGGTATCACAAATCCAATTACATAAATTATCTTGGGATCAGAAACACACATTTTTCAGGCATTCCTATTCCCACTATGCGATCCTCCATTTTATCTGACCACTATAACATCACACTTGAGAACTCTGATAAACATAAAACTGTTCCAGAAGGTTGGAAATTTATAGGGCTATATTAATTTTAATAAAAAAAAGAAGAGTATTTCCACATTCCAGGAAATTCCAAGATTTCAAAAGTTTTCAACAAAACCAATGACTGTATTTCAATTAGAAATGTCACCACATTTTATACCTATCTTATTACTTTTTAATTCTGTACTGTACTGATTAACATTGTATTCGCAAGTAAACTATGTGATTTTTCAGCGAGCTTTTCAGAGATATTGACAGATATTCCTTAAAGGTTCTCCTTGTTTTAAGTCAATACAATCTGCAATAACTGTCAGAACAATAACTGTCAGAACATTTCATAGAAACTCTGTTATTTTCCCAAAGACATACAAACAAGTGGTCACATTTTCAAGACTGGTGAGCCCCCAGTAGCTCCTCATGAATTCGGCACAACAGAAATCAGCCTTGCACGTAGATTAGAAATCCAATTTATATCTTCTGTCCTTTCTGCTATATCACTTGAAATAAAAACTGGTTTTTAGTTTCTCCCTGACCATAGGTTGCAAACAGTAATTAGGGATCTCAGCAGGGTCCATAAATGACTCCAGAACAAAAGCATGTTTTAATTGATACTGACATCCTCCTAACAAGACTTTTTCAAGAAGATCTGCTATACCCACCAAGTTTAAAAAATTGGTCTGAAGGTCTGTGAAGTACTACCACCAAGGCACTGCCTTTTTCTAGTGCCATAAAAATCTGTTCAGATTTGGCTACATTATACACAGTCCACTGTAAAAATCAGCACTTAGTGGATTTTTCTTGATGTGCTCCTATAAGCCCTCACAATTCCTGTGGCACTGGACACAAACTGTTCAGAGTTTTGCTGTGCTAGTCGGTGCAGTGCAGGTTTCTAAGCTAAAGGTAAAATATATCCCGCTACTGTTCCCTGCGATAGGGGAACATACTTTGCCCTGCAAACCAAGAGACAGTTCTATATTTGTCTTTCAGATGGTTCTAGTAATTCTGAACGTTTCACAATCATACTGTTAGGCAAAGCTTCAACCACTACTAAGAGAACCCCCACACACCAGATTAGCTCAGGCATCTAACATAACAAGCCCACAGGGAAAGCAACTGAGTCACAGCGGCATCTGGGCTTCTCGGAAAGCCTCGGTGCAGTCCGTCCGCCTGGCTCACCTACCCCTACTGTGAGGCACAGCACACGGCTGCAGCAATGCCACCGCATCATATGATCTCCTACTGACCGCCCTGCAGGAAATGTAATCCTTCTGTGTGCAACTAATAGGGCTGGTCTCTAATCCTCTGCAGCACAGCTCTGTACTGAAGGTTCAACATTCAAGTGCTCTTCTGCATGAAGTCCATTTTTTATCCTTGTATATAAACTTACAAATTCATGCCTTTTCATTTGCTTGCAAAAATGATGAAAATAACAGGCCAAAATCTTTACCAAAATCGTCATCTCAAACTTAGCCATGTCAAATATAGTTCCCAAAAATTAGGAAAATATCGATTTGAGATCACCCATTCATCCTTAGTTCTGCTATGCTATACATTTATGATATCAGGATTTCTTTTATTACCTACTGACATCTTAAGTGTTTTTCTGCCAAACAAGGTGTCATTCAGTTGAATGACTAAATGGTAATGGGAATAAAACATGTAGAGAATTAGGCTGCTGTTTGTAATATTCCTATCTCGTATCAGCTGCCCTTGGTACATAAATAAAGAATCACAGACTCACAGAACATTCTGAGTTGGAAGGAGACCATAAGGATCATCCAAGTCCAGCTACTGTCCCTACTGGCACAGGACAGCCCCAAGAATCACACATTTACCTAAACAAATAACATTATTTTAAAGTAAGATCTGGGACTCCTTATTGTAATCCTATGTAAGTTAGACAAAGGACTTTTCACCCGGAAAAAAAAAGTCCAGAGGCAGTCCTTGATTGGACCAAATTTGTCCTTTTCGATGTCCTGGAATCCAAAGAGACTCACGACACCCAGTGGTTATTACAAGTAACGCCGGCATACAGAAGTAATGAAGAATGTGAAGATGCTTATCTCAGTTCTCAGGTTCACAAAATTAAGATGCAACTGGAAAAATGAAGCCATTGGACAAATTACAATCCATATTAAAGAGTCTGTAGAGATGGTCTTAGCAAACTCAATACTTGCCAAAAAAAAAATTCCCAACGCTACCACCAACATCTGAAATACAAACCCAAATGATTTTTGTTTGTAAAAACATGACATCTAGCCTGCTTTGGAGCAAATAGTAGCTCTTCCATGACAACAGTTTAAATCCTGTAGATTCTTCCACCAGAAAAAACACACTGTAACAAGGAGATCTCTCTCAGCATTGCACTGATTAAGTAAAGGTATCCTTCTACACCCTGTAGCTTTCCACACATCATATTGAAGAGTAGACAGAGAGGATGACTGTGCTGGGGAGCTGAGGGAACACAGAATGGCTTGCTGCTCTCCACAGCACTCTGGACTGCTGCAATGCTCTGGTGCTGCAAGGGTTAAATGAAGTCACTGGGGCTGCTCTTTTGCACTGCTTCCCCAAATTCTCAGCCTGCCCAAAGGTCTACAAGTTGTAAAGGGAATATTAAACCCACCTTTGTTCTCCTCCAACATAAAACAGTATAGAAGAGTGTAAGAGCATCAAAAGTGCTTTGTTCTTTATATGCCATCTCTGTTAATCATTTGTCATTTTAAAATTACCTTCATTCTCCCTTGTCTTAAATTAGATACATTTATGGTAAAGATGAAGTTGCACATGGATATAACAATATGAAAGATGTGTACTTTGAAAAGAATACATACCTAAAATTGAAATTCAGCAGAAAAGGAGCCATTTCTAAAGTACTTTCATTAGAGAAAAATCTTGTTAAGTCAACTTCTGGGTGAAATTCTATGATCTGTGATAGACTGCAGGTCAGAGCACATGATCACACAATGTTTCCTGCTTTGATATTTACTAAATAAGACATTAATTATTAACAAAATATATATGTGGAATGTCTTTTCAAAGAGATTGTGAGCTTTAATACTGTTTTAATGTCCAACAACACACTTTATCTGCATGAATTCATTCTTTTGTTGAGACCAATGAAAACTTATGAGGCACCATTTAAACAATATTCTTCTATTTATGTATTAAAATTACAGAAGTGAATAGCAGAAGGAACAAAGATGCCTGTATTAAAATATCATAAAAATTAGACTATGTTCAATGAAGTGAGATGAATAAAGCTATTTATTTGCAAACTAACTTAATATAGTATTTGCTAAATTGTATTTTGTCTGTGGTAGCAAAACAAAGCAGTGAGTATATGAAGAAAAAAGATTGAGTACATGGTGTTTTCAGACCTAACCTTTCCAGTTCAGACAGTGTAATATGAAACTACATTCTTCTGACCTGGCTGTGATTTACTTCCAAAGTTTGCCAAACATTTCTTTCTACTGCTGTCTTAGGACAAACGATTCTTTGTCCCACAGGCATTTATGAAGTCGATGCATCAACACCTTTATTAATTGTTCAGTAAGCACACATTATTTAACCACCTAATTAGATAAAAACTTGCCTTTGTCACTCTTAAGCCATGAAAGATGATTTCTGCATCTTCTCCTGAAAGAAGATATTCAACACCTTTTTTTAATAAGTGTTGAAACACCTACACTGAATAAACATGCAGTCATACGTCACTCACGTTCTTTTCACTCTTTTCCTGTTGTATGACCAAAATAAACAGGGAAGTGAACAAAAAGTTAATTCTTATTTGTCAAAACACTCACCTTTAAGATAAACAAATCAACCACTGTATAACAGAAGGAAAAAGGAAATCCTGTTGCCACTGACTGTAATCACTGAACTCACACAGTAAATGAGACCTTGGATCAATGAAGAATCAAATTAAATGAAAAGGGAGAGAAGGGGGAATGACAGAAATATTAATAAAACTACAAAACCAGAGTATTTGGAGGAGGAAGAATTTAGATGATGTTCAATGGAAACCTAAGGTTTTAGTCAGCTTAATTCAGGGACAATTCGGGTGATAACATTTCATTTATTTAGAATACAGGTTTACCTTGACTATCCAGGAACACTATTAAACAGTACAGTATTTCAGTTATCCTACCTGCTGCCCCTTGGATGAAGGCCTGGTATCACGTATTCCAAACCTGTTCTGAACCACCTGAACTGAACAGCAGGTTGTCTGTCCCAAACACAGGCTACTTGCTCTCTGGTGAGCTGTTTTCACTGAGCACCCACACATACTCCATATCCTGAGAAATCCAGCCTCTGTGGAGGACAGTAAGGGCTGTTTCTGGGTACAAGGCAACCCAGGACCATGCCTGTACAAATAAGATGATACAACAGCATTCTTAGCATGCTTTTCCTCAGAACTCAAAACTCCTGAACAGTAAGGGATCCAAATCCAGTCTAGAGATCACACATCTCACACTACAGCTTAGATATAATCAGAGCCAACTCTGGCATTGAAGTGCTCAAAAATACATCCTAAGGATAAGAGTCACTAGTGTTTGCTCACAGCATTTCAGATTGGTAGGATTGGAACCCAACAGAGCCATATTTTTTAAAATGACGGTGTCATTTCATGTAAGAAATTTTTGTGTTGCATTTGGCAAGTTGTTTATGAGACTATGCTGAGATTAAAGGTCCTTCTCTTTTTCATTCGGGAACTTCTTAGATCTTGTTGACCTCTTTAATCAGCATATTTCAGGTTATTTAAGAAGACCATCATGACAATGAAAGTGTTTCTTTCCATTTCTATTTAAGGAATTAATTTTGCATTTGCTCAGGTCTTCCACACCTTTTCAGTTTTCTCTAATGAAATGGCTTTCATGTCCAAATGCAAAATATTCTGACAGATTTCTGGGTGCTGGTAGCATTTATGCAGCTCTCAGAACAAGAATAGCTACTCTAGTTTTTTCATTGAACCAGGACTCACTTCCTTCTGTTTATTTGCCCTTGGTTATATGCACTTCACGTAAACCAAATCCACGTATTTTACACTTCCCAACCATGTAAAAGTTGGTTGGTTTTTTTCTCTTCACTCATGACAGGAAAAAGTGACTCCTCCCCTGTACTTGGCACCGGTGAAACCAGACTTTGAGTTTGGTGTCCAATTCCGGGTCCTTCCCTTCAGGAAAGGACATTGAGGTGCTGGAGTGAGTCAGGAGAAGGGCGATGAAGGTGGTGAAGGATCTAGAGCACAAGTTCTGTGAGGAGCAGAAGGGGGTGTTCAGCCCAGAAGAAAAGGAGGCCCAGGGGGGACCTCATCACTCCCACAAGGAGGCTGAAAGGAGGCTGTAGCCATGTGGGGTTTGGCCTCCTCTCCCAGCAACCAAAGACGGGACAAGAGGACAGTCTCAAGTTGTGCCAGAGGAGGTTCAGGTTGGAGATGAGAAGGAATTTCCTCACAGAAAGGATTATTAGACATTGGAACAGGATGCCTGAGGAGGTGATGGAGTCACTGTCCCTGAAAGTGTCTAAAAAAGACTGGATGTAGCACACAGTGCCATGGTCTAGTTGACATGGTGGTGTTAGCTCATAGGTTGGACTCGATGACCCGAGGTCTTTTCCAACCTAATTGATTCTGCGATTCCTTTTTTTTTTTTTTCCGTGTTTTCCCTTTTTGACACAAGTTTGACACCTCTTTGATGCTGCTTTCCTCATATTTCCTCTCTCATTCATGGACTGAGAGGGGCTGCACAAATGCCTGACCTTCTGTGTGGGGAAGCGTTGTACTTTTTTGCGTTCAGCGTTCGGGAGGCCCAGCGGCATCCCAAGCTCCGGGCTCCGCTCACCCCGCCCGGCCCCTCAGGCGCCCGGCCGGGCACAGCCCCCTCACGGCCCGCGCTCCGGCCAGCCGGCTCTGCGCATGCGCGCTCG
>VZRH01007908.1:1841-29848 GCA_013397555.1 Urocynchramus pylzowi | reverse complement strand
GCCCGCCTGCGCGGGCTCTCCTCGTGCCGCAGGAGGCTGGCGTGTGGGCCCGGGAGGCGCTTGGGTGGGATCAGCGGGAGGGACGGCCCTGGACGACGGTGTGGGCGCCCGGTTCTAAAGGCGGTGCGCGTTGGAGGTGCTGCCCGCCGGGCCCGGGGGCCGGCTCTGGCCCGGGATGAGCAGGAGGTTTCTCACGCCCGTGCCTCGGGGGAGTGGCACTTCTGGTTTGTTTATTTTCGGTTGTGGTGTTTTGCCTTTTTCTGTGAGAGAAGATGGTGTGTCAGCCCTTCCCAAAGCTTCCCTTGATGCACAGCTGGCAGATGAGGTGTTCTTACTTTATTTCTAGCCGTCTTTCTGTTTCTTGTTTGGTTTGAGGTGGTTTTGGGGGGTTTTATTTTAGATTAGCATTTCTGCTTATCACTTTCTTAAAAAAATACATTTGTCTTGGAAAGGGTTAAGTGATGAAAGCGTGGATCAGGACTTAAGCGACTTCTTCCATTGCAAGGATAGCATCTAGGTTGTGCTTGTGTAACCATGTTTGTTCCGTACCTGTTAGCAGGCAGGCAGGTGTGACTGAAGATGGAAGTAAAAGTGATGCAAGTAGCTACTTGAGGAAATTTTCTTCTGCTGACCATAATTCCATCATTGTTATAATAGACAGTCATATTTCTATTTCAGAATTCAGTACTGGTGCTAAGACTCAGTATTTTGGAGCACACTTAGCTAAGTTGGCAGGACCTGAAGAAGAAACTTGCATTTTGGTGTAGATTATTCCAGAATGTCTGTTGCAATGTCATTTGAAGCAGCTTGTACTGCATACTGCTGCTGATGGGCTGCTGGCCTGACTGTGATGCAGACTCCTGAGTTCCTGGTTTTGTATTTAAATATAAAACTTAACATTGAGACATAACTTCACTGGGTTACTTTATAGGAAAATAATTTCTACAAATAATAGTTGAAATAATTTATGCACTTAATTCTGTCAGTTTTCTGTTAGCCAATTTCTCAATTACCTTCTTTAAGAGAAGCAGAAACTTAGTCTTACTGGATGCTGCCTACCTTCAGAAAGCAGCTGAAGGTTGTGAGAAGTATGCAGTGTAGGAGGCCATAATGTTACTTCATTTTTCTGATTTTCATAGCTTTTAGTTTCAGCCTTTCAATGTTTTCATTCTGGGTGTGGGCATTTCTAAGGCTCTGTCTCCCCTAGGAGTGTATTGCAGTATGTGTTGCTCTTTTAGCAGCATAGGTTTCTTTAGTCCCCAGTGTGTTCACTGATCACTCATTCTTTTGTCTGATTACTTACTCTACTCTTGAGAATGAAACAAACTCTGTTAGCAAAACCACATTTTTGCAGGTTCAGCTGTATTTGTTGTAAGAGTTTCACCCAGCACAACTGTCTTGTTTTGCAATTCAGCCCTTGGGACAGCAAAGCTTTCGTAAGATAAATAATGCCCTGAGTAATTCCAGTTCTTGAAATAAATCTTGTTTATGAATAGCCTTTAATTTTTAGTTTGTTTTACCTTTTTGGGGTGGAAAGACATGTCCAATACATTAGCTTTTGATCTAAATTTCATTCTTTCAGCATTTTGAGATATTTCTTGAAGTCTGCAGTTATAGATCACTGGCACTATAAAAGGAGAGACGCAACTATCCTCCATTGTTGTCTTATGCTCATGGAACTTTCTTTAGATTCAGATAAAGTCCTGTTTTGTTCTTGATTGTTTTTGTAGTTCCTCAATGGAAAAGGTGTTAAAAGCTGCCCACGGCACTATGGAAACACTCAGGCAAAGCAGTCATTTACTGACAGCCGTGAGGAATTGTTGGGCAGAGTGACAGAAATGAAGAGCTTCAACCATCGCTTCAGTATGGCAGCAGCTGAATCTGACAAAGACTCCGGATATTCAGGTTTAGAAAAACACTGTGTTACCTTTTTTGTGTGTTACTGGGCTGAGGCTGTGCTTTAACTGGTGATGTTTAACAAATCTGAGTAACCCCTTCCAGTTTGTGTCTCATTACCTTGGAGGGCCTTTCTGTGCAAGATAGGTTTCACCTGCAATCATCCTACCACCAAAGTTTTTTGAAGTGGAACATTACCAAATGGCAAAGTTCATCCTGTGAATTTGAATGACATGGGGATTTAGAACTAATGGAATAATCTTAGTCTTTATAGTCTAGAAGTAGAGATGTCAAAATTACTTCTTCTTTGCAGTGATGAATGAATTGTTGGATTAAGCTGCCCAGTGTCTTTTATGATCTGACCATATTGTCAGTAGAGCCTGATAAACCAGAGGGTAATGGTTATAACATCAGTAAAATAATAGACATGGTGTGCCATTTTAGTACTCAACAAAACTGTACAAAAATTACCTTTAAACAAGAAAAAAAGTACTTCTGTGAAAGATACACGCTTTACTGGGTTTTAGATAGAAAATTTCAAGACACAAAATGCCTGCATCCCAAACTATGGATGTGGCAATGTAGTGCTTTGTTGTATCAGTTTTTAGACTAACACAACCTTCATGATACTATGCAGTCCCTTGGAGACTAAGGACAAAAGAGCAGAAAGTAATAGATTTTTGTGGGAGAAAATGTCTGTATAAGAGCTCACCTGAAATACAAAGCCTTTTATGAGAGGCTGTCTGACAGCTGTCATAGCAGCTTTAATTTTGTTGATATTACAGAACTGAACTTTATTGGTTTTTGTTTGAAGGAGGCAGAATATTAGAACTGAAAGGCCGTAGTAAGCATGTTGCATGTGGCACAAGTAACAGCTGAATTCTGTATCTGGCAGATGGAAGTTCAGAATGCCCAAGTGCTATGGAGCAGACGGACTCCGAGGATGTGCTGAATGCTCTGTGTTGGAATGCAGAGGATGGACCTTGGCAATGCCCGAGGACCACAAGCAGCTCCTTTCCTGCGCTGTCTCCTATGGTTGTTATGAAAAATGTGTTGGTTAAGCAGGTAGGGAAGAAACACCATCTTGAAAAATATTGCATGTTCTTAATTTTTTTAAAAAAACATTTTTTCTTTCAAAAAAGATTTTGCAATGTTGTTGCAGTCCAGAAAAAAAACTGATAATTTAAGAAGTTCTAATGTGATTCTCTGTTATTTTGAGAGGCAGCTGGAATCACTAAGATGAAATGTGAAATAGAGAAACTCAGCTCCATCTTCATCTATTAAAACTCTTTGTCTCAAAAGAATCCTCCCATAGTACTTTTTCAAGAATGTTATGTGAATAGCACCAAAGATTAAACAGAAAAGGGTGATTTACTTTTGAAAGCTGCTGGTTTTTTATTCAAAAAAGATGGTGAAGTAGGATGATAGGTTTGTTTCCACATTCTTAGGTGCTAGAAGTGCTTCAATGGGAAACACTAATCCAGAATGTTATAAATGAAAAAGTTAAATCCTTATCTGAAGTTAGCTGGGATACTTCTACTTTAATAGTTGTTTCACTTAATTGCATGTGATGGCTCACATTGCAACAATTACAGTCCCTATTTATGTTCTCCTTATTTTTGTGATGTATAGTACCTCCAGCACATCTGTGAGACCCCCTGTGTAACTTTAACATTTTAACAGAAGGTTATGAGAAGTCCAAAGTATGATCATATTATTAGACCTCCTGTACTCACTCATTTTTGGAGCAGAGCAAAAGTTCTTCAATGTTTTTTGCTAGAATACTTCTGAGAATACAGTGGGAAGGGGGAAAAAAGAATATAGATCCTGATTCTTTTTCTACTTAACCTGTTATGACAACAAGCATGACCTAATATTCTCTGTTAATATTTAGCAGATTATGCAGTTGTGGGGGAGGTGATTCTGTTCTCTGAGCATCATGCTTTATCTTGACAAGAAACAATTTTATTTTATAGTCACATTCCCAGGTGTGTGAACAAAATACTGTGTAAACAAATGCTGAACTTTTTATTTATAAAGTGAGGAATAGGCAAGCTTCACCAAAGGCTGATAGCCTTTGGCCTAGAGCACAAAAATTAAGACATTACCTGCACTGATTCCAGTGTTTAACACAACTCCAAGCTGTGTTGCAAATAAGAAGAAGCAGCAACTAATAATAAGTAGCTTATATAGAGAGAGATATAAAAAAATTCCAAATATATATATGTGTGTGTGTATATATATATATATATAAAACTCTGGTAGTATAGAGAACAGGAAATTTGGCAAGGAGGAGTTGGAGATGGATAAAATGTCCACACTTGGTTCTCTCGAGCAGTGCAACGTAATATCTAACTACATATTGTTAAAGACAATAATGTCAAATTGAAAAACGTTTACTACAGTAAAGGAAAGCAACAAGTCTAGGTCAGAATAATAATGAAATGTCTTTCTGCCTTTTTTCATTATGCCTAGTTAGCTCAGATGGTCATCTTTTTAAAATGGTCTTTTCAACACAGCGCTCAGTTGGGCTTGCTGGACCGAAAAAAACCCCAGCATCCAGTCAGTTACTGCTGTTTATTTCTTCCAGTTTCAGTTTCCATCAGCATCATCCTTCTGTCTTGGATCCACTGTGATCCTCTACAGTGGTGGTTACCTGCTGGCCCAATTTCAAAATGTAAACAGCTAACAGTAATGCTACTAAAAAAAAGTCAAGTGGCAATTAATGCCAGTGCTGATTGTGGTAGGGTTTCTGTAAGTCTTGTAAAAGTCTTCTGTAAGCGGGAAGGCTTTTTAGGAAGTGACACTGATACATCATGAAGTTAGCATTTAAAAATGCAACAAAACACACAGTTTGCAGAGTTAGTAAAATAAAAGTGGCCTTCTCTACTGAAAATGAGATTTTGAGTAGGAGAACTAGACCAGAGTGCTATGTGAGAAGGAAAAGAAGAAAGAACAGAGATAGGAAGAAACCCAAGAGCAAGATAAACAGTTCCCACAGCTCTTTTGAGCTGATTATGGAAATGATTATGGGGCTCTGCCGTGCTAGGTGCTGTTCAGCAGTGCAGTAAATGGCAACTTCTGGCTCCAAACCCTTGCTCCTTAAGGCTACATGTTCTCTCCCCTGTATGTATAGCTACAGTATTTATGTGCTTCCTCGCTCCTTACATCTCCAGATACTTTTCTTTTGAATGTTCCTTCTTCTGTGTTAAGGTAGTAATATTTATTTTTACAGGTAGCTGTTCTGTACCCCTATTCCATAAGCATCTTGCCCACTGAACCAAAGAAACATTGTGTCAGAGTAGGTAATTGAATCTTATCTCCAAGTCTCAGTGTCCAAATCAGTGGGTAATGCCTGCTTTTGGTAAGTTCCAAGTCCTTTACTGGGGGAATGGACTTTAGCAAAGCATGTTAACGTTTGCCAGTTTAAAACTTATGAGACTGGTGGAAAGGATATGGATTTCAGATGATTTAATATAGACTAAAAATAATAATAGATATTTGTGGTAGCTAAAAACTGTGCCTTCAGCAGGCCTGCCAGTTGTGTTCCAAGTTGTAAGGAATTGAAAAAGCAGCTGACAATATATTAGTATAATTGTAGTGGTGATGGCTTAAATATATTAAGAAGTGAGATTTTGCTTTAGAAAGAAATAGCATCTCTTACTAGACCATTTGATGTCTTTGGAGAAAAGCAATCATGTTTTTGGCCAGAAGATCTCATGAAGATCTGTAGTAAGGTGTTTGAGGAAAAAGAGGTAATGTCTTGTAAAAATGGATGTTTTCCCCTATATTCCAGAGTATGGCTTGTGGGAGGGAACAAAGCCTTGGGTGTTGTTCTTGAAATAATAGGCTTTTAAGGTTTATCAGTGGACACTGTTTCCCCAGAGGTACAAAGTTAACTCCTCTGGCCTTACTGCAGGCTTTTCTCCTTGCATTGGTTGATATTCAGCCTTTTTTTTTCTGTTTCATAGCTTTAAATTTACTGTAACTGTGTATTGTACTTCAAATTACAAGATTTCCTGAACAGCTGTTGTGTATCTTAAATAACCATTTCAAAATCTTGCTATAAGGATAGATTTGAGAAGATTTGAGTTGCTACCTTTCAACAAAGAGGGAGCCTGAATTGTTCCTAAAAAGTCTGTGCAATCTTTCCTTGACTCTTAAGATATTTCATAACAGAAAGCTTAATTATTTTTCAGCTTTCCTGTGCACTTTAGTTTGACCCCAAGTCTGGGTCGAACTTTTTAATGAACATTTTACAATATAAGCTTGCACTTTAATCCTCATTTAGGAAAGCATATATAAATTCAGATTGAATTGTTTTTAAATATATCTGCTGTTGCATAGTAAAAGGATTATGGATTACAGCTTTATTTCCAGCGTTACACTCCATTGTCAGAGAAAGAGAAGGATGAGTTTGACAGAAAACTCTTGATAGCACATTAATTGGACAGTATATATCAAATGTAGAAAGATGACACAGTCCACCTGTTTTAGTTGAAATTTGTTTTCATCGTCTTGTACGACACTTTTGTAAGACTTGTGGTTTTTCCCTGTTTGTGCTTCTCAGGGGAGTTCATCACAGCTCCAGTCTTGGACTGTGCAGCCATCCTTTGAAGTGATTCCAGCTCAGCCACAGCTAGTGTTTCTTCGTCCATCAATCCCACCTCCCATTAATCCTCACCCTGTTGGGAAAAAGAGAAATGACTCCACTAATTACCTGCCCATCCTGAATTCTTATCCCAAAATAGCACCACAGCCCTGCAAAAGGGATCACTCCTTCGATCTAGAAGAATGTCAGGAAACCACTTGCCATAAACGACTCTGCACAGAAGCACCCAAGATGGAGACTTCTCCTGGACTGATGAGCACAGGTTTGCCTACTAGTTCTTTTTCTCACCTACCAGTTAGCTTTAAGACCCCTCAGGATTCTAGCCAGCAAAGTTCTTCAGCTCTGGTGACAAGTGGAAAACTGTCAGCACTTCCTGGTTTTCATCGTGTTTCCAGCGATGCTCAGAAAGTGCCAGCTTTGACTCCCCTTTTGCCTTTAGGAGCTCTGCAGGCAGCAAAGTGCACCCTTCATGAGAGTGAGAGTGCATCACAGCCTCCAATGCCTTCTGCAGTGTGGAGCCCTCCGTTGATACCAGAAGAGATTTGCTCCTCCCCTGAGCTGCTCTTGCAGCAGCAGAGCAAGTGCAGGCGCTTTCAGAACACGCTTGTTGTGCTCCGCAGGTCGGGATTGCTGGAGATCACTTTAAAAACCAAGGAGCTCATTCATCAGAACCAGGTGACGCAGGCTGAGCTGGACCAGCTGAAGCACCAAACCCAGCTTTTCATAGAGGCAATAA
Organism: Urocynchramus pylzowi; assembly: GCA_013397555.1. NCBI lineage: Eukaryota > Metazoa > Chordata > Aves > Passeriformes > Fringillidae > Urocynchramus > Urocynchramus pylzowi. Next base: position 22,604 of record VZRH01007908.1, on the reverse strand, counting down.
AGAACAATGCTCCACAGTCATGGGCAGAGCTAGAAGCATCTCTAACAGGATCTGATAAAGCTGATAGCAACCTTGAAGACCCCACTTATCCCAACATGTAGTAAAAATGTGCATAGCTGTTGGTCAGGTTATTTCTGTGCCTCCTTTTTCCTGTCTCAAACTTCTACTGGAGCAATTTTTGAGTCTAAGATTTGTAAAGTTGCATTGCCATTAATAATTTGTCTTCAGAGCCAGCTGTGGGAGTGGAATAGCATGGTGGGTTCGAGACAGAATGGGTACTTAGTACTGCAGTGTGACCTTGAATTTCATGCTCTGTGTGACTCCTTGGTCTGAAGTTTGTATGTGCTCTGCTGGCACCTTCCCATTCTCGAAGTGAAGATATTAATTTGCAGTATTCTGCAAGTATCTTTTTATTCCCATCTTCAGATAGTTGTTTCTGAGAGTGCAGCAGCAGAACAGGCCCCACTCTTGGGCCATCATCAGTTCCAAGTAGGTGAAGGGAGTTGGTGTGAGGCGAAATAAGTCCTTCTCCCATCCCCTTCCTTATCTTTTTTATTTAGAGAAATTAGGTAAGGAGGAGAATTTGAAGTCCAGAGTATGTATTTTTAGGAAACGATTGCCCTAGAAAACAAGATGATGGGCTCAGGCTGCCTAGAGATGAAAGGGAGGCAGAAAAAATGAAGTCCAATCATAGCTGTTTGAGACAAGGAAAAATGAGTCTACCAGTGACCTTCTCCATTCTATTTCCACTGCTCTATAAGAGTATAAAGGAATGGAAAACTTGCTTTGCAGGGCAGTACCCTCTGACTTAGGGAGATGCAGCTGGTGGAAATCTCTTGTAGTCCTTAGAGTACCACATGGACTTTTTCCCTGACAGTATGGAGGGTGGGCTGAAGTGGGTGTGCTTACAGCTAATGGGCCTTTCTGCTGGTGTAATTTGTATAAATATATGTTCAATAAATCTGTGAATAAAGTTCAGCAGCTGGTTAGAAATATTCTACTGGGCATCAGTCCAGACTTAAATAGTATTTACTGAACTAGAAAAATCCACTCTGGAACTCATACATAAATCTGGGGCTCCTTAGGAAGCATATCCCTGGATAATGGGAAACCTTAACTCAACATCTATAAAAAAATAAGGCTGTTGAAGGTCTCTGGTGATAAATATGTCATCAGGTACCATTCTGTTCAGTTTTCTTAGCTGCCTTTATTCCTGGGAGCCCTGATAAAGCTTTAAAACAATAAGGGCTTTCCTTTCTTGGCTGCAATGTAATAAAATAGGTTAGCTTGGAAATGCATTTGGAAGATTAGTTGACTGCATCAGGGCAGGATAAGTCCAGATTCTGGGCAGGATCTGAAAGTGGTCCAGCAGATTTGAACAGAAATGTTAGCCTCTGAATGGAAACTGTAAGCAATGGACTCACAGTTTCTTTTGATCCTCAAAGCAGCAAGATTTGGTATTAAGAAGTTAGCTGAAGACAGCTGTCTTGGTCTAATCAGTCAGATGGCCTGCTGCAGCTTCAGCTGTTACTGACAACTTACAAGTGGGGTAGCTTGATGGGTTAGACAGATTGGTTTTTGTATTAAGTTTTAATAAATGTTGGTATTTTTGATTACTTTTACTATGTCTTTTTGAAATTCTACTGTTCTAGTTGGAATGTAGGTATTTTCTGTACTTTCAAAGCCCGTTGCTAGCTCTGAATACAGTAGCCTAACACCTCTGTTATAGAACATGACCTTTTTGCTAAAACTTTACAGAAATTGACTGTGAAATATGAATGAAATAAAGTATATACTTGAAAAGTTTGTGGATTATTTAGTGCTGTTGAACGGCGAAGTCCCTGGTTCCTTAGCGTGCTTTAAATACAGCTCCACAGCAGCATGTTGCCCGTGTGGGAAAGCACAGATACAAAAGTGATACTATGATGGATCTCTCTGAAGAGAGTCATGTGAGCTTTAACAGTATCTATGAATTAAAGGGTCTCTGGGAGGAGCATGCGTAGAAGTGGGCTGTACAGAATTCTAAAAATATATTGTCGTGGGTGACCACTGCCATAGATCTGTCATGAACAACCTGGAAGGATTTTTCCATCTCTGAGCTGTTGTCTCCATGATGACTGTACATTATGCTCACCGTCTGTGCAGGGTGAACTCCTACACTGTGTCTTAATCCTGTCAGCTGGGTATGCAGAAGTTTGAAATTGTGAAGTAAGAATCTTGGCTACTGAAAGAATTACCGGAGTAAAAAAATGTTCCATGTTCCACTCTTCTCTTGAAGAAAATTCTCCATCTAAATCTGTATACCAGCTTTTCACCAAAATGCATTTCTTCAAAATGTGTGTGGCTATGTGGTCTTTCTTTTGTTCAAACATGACTTGCAGGGAGAACTAAGCAGTCATGTCCAAAACATCCAGCAGCCTCGTGGCATGAGATCTTGTCCTAAGATACAAGAGATTCTCTTCAATGCTCTTACTTGACACCAGACAAGACAACTTGAATCTCATGGCTTTATATCCAAAAAGAAGTGCCATCAATTGGAATAATTTTATTTCCTGAGACTAGAAGCTCAGTGTTTGCAAATTTTATGTTCTCAAAAGTATGGATACAAGTCAAGCTGGAAATTCTCAGGTTTTTGTCTTTTCTGACTACCTTTTCCTATACATGGTTAAGTTTATCTGCAGCTTGTCAGGCCTCTTCACCTTTATTTCACTGAGACCAAAAAGGTGAATTTCTTCTTTCAGGTGCATTGCATCTGTCTTGTTTTTCTTTCTCATGATAAAAACAGTCTGAAAGGAGCAGTACCCCTGCAGGCTTGGGCTGAGCAATCTCCTGGCATGCGAAATTTCTGGCATCCGCTAGATTGAACATAGCATGCTGTTACTGCTTTCATTTTCACAATTTCCAGTACAAAAATGTAGGGTCCCTCCCTACCTACACAGTTTTACACACTTGCTGTAGCTAGGTGATGCTTTTTTCAGGTTGTGGTGTAATGCAGCCATATAGTCCCAACTGTATTGCATGGTCCTGTGTGTCCAAAATGCTCATGCCCACTTCTCTTCCCTTTTTAAATCTACCTCCTTTGAAGTATTTTAATGAGAAAAATTTAACATTTCCAGTGTAATCTGATTCAGAAGACGGAAGGAAACACCATGTGTTCAGTCTGCTCTCTTGCTGAGCAGTTTCCAAGACTTCCCCAAATTCTTGTTTGAACTAAAGCTGTTCTTAGAAGAAGCATCCTGCATTAATTTGAAAGCTCCTAGAATTAAAAGTCCACCCAAATTGTTTAAAGTATAATTACTTACTATTAAACACAAGCCTCTTACATTGAGCCTGAATTTGTCATCTTTCCATATCCAGCTGTCAGATCTTTTGTCTGTTGTCTGCTAATCTGAAGTGCATGGTGTGACGTTGCTCTTTTCACTGCAGGCATTTTCAAACTGAACAAGTCACTCTTCAGCTTTCTTTTTAAAATAAGTAAATAGACTCATGTCTTCTGGATCCTCTGTTTGTGGCACTCTTCTTTGGATCCTTTACAATAATTTAAATGCATTTTTAATTGGAACACTAATAGCAAAACAGGACTGCTAAAAGAATTGTACAGTATCAACTCTCCCTGCTGCTACTCTACCTCATTTTTATAACAGTCTTGGCCGTGACATCAGATTTGAAATATAAATAATCCCTGTGTCTGTTGCTTCTGTGGTTGGTGAACCTCTGTATGTTTCTATATGCCTTAGGATGCAGTTTGCAGCCAGAAAACAAAGCAAGCTGGTTGTAGGAAGTGGCGGTTATATTCATTAGTTTTCTCTGCTTCTCTCCTTGGAAACTTTTTCATCTTTAGATGAGATTTAAAAGGTAATTTTATCTTGTATTTCAATTATTGAAAACAATATTAAATAGTGTTATAGTAAAGAACCAATTTTTAAAATAAGAATAGAAGATTGTGCTTAATGGATGTCTGTATACAATTCAGAAACCATAGTTGCAACATATTTCATACCAGCCAGTTAATTTTGTATAAATCTGGCTTCAGTCTGTCATGGGGCACACTTTTAAATGCCCATCAGCAATAGAAATACTTCATGTGTGTTGGCTTTGTCTTCAACCAATTTTTAATTCTAGCTGATAAATATGAAGAGTCAGTTTTATCTGACCAGCACAATTTCTTGTAATCTTTAGTAATTTCAATTAATTTTGCTTTCTATGTCCTGGAATGATCAAAAATTATGGGTTATTCCATTACTTTATTTCCGTTTCCTGCTATGTCAATTTAAATCAGTCTACCTACTTACTGAAAAGCTGATGCTGTATTAGTTCTTTCCTCACCTCAGTCCTATGAAATCTTTCCTAGAAGTGAGAAATTCATTTAAATAGTATTGGTGGTTCAGAGAGCTTCTTGATTAGCTCTGTCAAATTTTCAGTCACAACTTACTCAAACTTGTTTAATTTAAAATGCCTAATAACTGTTGTTTGAAATGTTCTGAATTAGTTTTTGAAGTAGAAATCAAGCTACTCTTATGATCTGAGGGGAATAATACATCTTTTTTTCTAATTGCTCAAGAGGAATTTTTGTGAAATGCTTTTTCCATTGTGCACTGCAGCATTATAATTTTTATCTTGAACTGAAGCCCTGCCAGCAAAGATTTCTTCTGCATCTCATACATATTAAGAAATAGAGGAAATGGACTTCCCAGGGCCAAAAAGGGAGTTTCATCAACTTCTTAATTGTTTTCTTCGTGTTCTTATTGTGATTAAATTAATTTATTTAATGGGTACAGAAATGCTTCTTACCATGCTCACTTAACACAATAAATCTTACTTTTTTTCCATAGCAGTAGTATGGATTTTTTTTAGGCCACGTACTTAGGCCAGGACTAAGAAATCCAGTAACAGACAGAAAACCAACCCTTAGTGGTTTTTAACAAATAGGACTGCTTGAAAAATCTGTATGTTTTCAGTGAAAAACTCAGGTGGATTTTTTTTTTTAAATTAAATAGTCTTTTGGCTGAAAGCTTAAGTGTTTTTCAGTGTTAGTCATAGCATTCATTCTTCAGTGAATCTCAAGCGCTATGGAAATAGTCTGGACTGTGGGAAAGGGGGAAGATGCTATTTCTCTAAAGAAATGAGATAAACCTTCATCTCCTTCACCTGGATTGTTTTGGGTTGCCTGTACAAGAAACAGGACCCCAGCTTTGATGGGTGGTTCTGTCACCTCATGCTGATGATGCAGAAGCCCACGTAGCCAGTCAAAACTGCTCGGTTGTTTGCAATGGCAGAGGAGACTAATAGATCCCAAGTAAGTGAGGATGAAACAGCATCCCTGAGAAAATTGCTGGCTTAGTGAGTACAAATACCATTTTTTCACCCTAAAAATTCTAGCTAAAAAAACCCAAAACAATGGCTTTGTTTGGCATAAGACATCATGGTTCTGGATATGTCTTGTTCTGCATTTGCCAGAGGCAGAGTTCAGTGCAGTGACTAGTTTGTGAAATGAGCAGTGTTTAGTGTGCAAAGTGTGAAATACGACTGGACAGTGGGAAAGCTGTTTTACCCAGGGTGAATGTTAGCTATGCCTATTGTTTTGTGTTCTTGCTAAATATTGTCTCCCGTGCAAATGATAATGTTACACCTATCCAAACATGCTTGGAAGTCAGAATAGGATAGTCTGTATCAAAGAGAAAATAGTTTTCACTGTTCAACATCCTATCACTAACCATGCTTTCAGAACACTTACACATTAGTGCTTTTTTAGAGCATTCTGAAAGGGGGTTGCTGAGATTAGTTGTGTGATAAATGGCCAGAAAGCATTCCAAAATGTCTGATTGCAAACTGATCCTTATTGTGCAAGGATGAAAATCTGAGCTTGATGGTAATCATCTAAATAGTGAAACGCCTCCAGATGCATAATGAGAGCTGCAGCCAACCCAAACTGGGACAGAGCAGAGCAAGTAACTGCACTGAGGTCTATTGCTGTAGTGCTCCTGGTCCTGTGCAGTAGCAGCATTTGGGTAGAGAATGTTAGAAGACTAAAGTTAAACAGATGTTGTCATTGAGAGTAAGATGTTGGTGCACAGATAAACCAATGGCCCTGACTACCTTCTAGCAGGTCAGAAACAAGCTGGGCAGTCTGAACACACACCTCATGGCCAAATCCTCTATTGCTTTGAAAGAGTGGGATGCAAAGGTCAAACTTACCTGCACGTTAAAATTGTTACCCCATTCAATTTCTTCCTCAGCCAAACATAATGCTGTGGTGTGAGGAGAAGCAGAGTGATGCACTGCCTCTGCCTGATCCTGGAGCCAGTGAAGTTATGGGAAGGATAATTGCAGTTTCTAAGACTGGTTGTTTTTCAAATCCCACTGCTTCTTCAGCATCTAAACACCTACCAGCCTGAAACACTACAGCCATCTGATGTGAAATGTGTGTCAGTGAGCTTTGTTGGGTGAGTGGAAGAAGATGGACACCTTCCATTCTAGGGGGTAAGGGATGCCTTGGTGCCACTTTTCCTGTTTCCATATTATAACATCTGTTCATCTGCAGATGAACCCCTCAGAGGAGTGCCACATTCTTGCTTCATCTCACTGCTCTGGCAGCCAGCTCAGTAACAACCAAGTGCTCCGTAGCCATGCAGACATTCCCTATTTCATAAAATATAATAACAATAACAAGTCACTGCCTACCTCTCATATTAGTATGGAGAAGGAAGGAAAACAATCCATTGTCTTCCACAGCTTAGATTACCTTTGGGCATGCTTTTGTAATTTCTTTATCACACCCTGTTCTGATGCAAGGCCAGTCCTTAGCACATCATTTTTCAGTAAATGGGCTATTGCATCCATCTTAGGCCCCTTCAAAATATAAATATGATAAAAATAAGTCTCAATTTGCCTGAGATTGTTTTCTATTTGGGATGAGAACAAGAACGGCAGCATTCACTTCTTCTTGGATCTTCATACATTTCCATGTACCCAAGCTCCAGGTGAGAACTTCTCTAACTTAAGCATACTTAACAGCATGAAATTGATACTGGCAATTGTGTTCACACTTAATGTCCTACAAGTGCCAAGAGCACTGGCTGTCCAACATATGCTTTTGAACTTCTTCCTTATTTTGAGATTTGCCCCGGTCTCTTTCTTATTAACCCAAAAAAGATCTTGATGAAAATGCAATATTTACAATGTGTAGCATCAGCTCTCAGTCTTGCTTTAGAGATTACTATTAATGTTCCATATTTCCTCTGCACGAGAAAGTATTTGTTTTAAATCACACACTGTTGTCAATCCACTATAATTTTCCATTGCTTTTCTACAGTCTAAATTGTCACATCAGGTAGAAGATAAGAGAACTTTGAGTGAGGGACTGGCTTCCATATGGCTGACACCTAAAATCTCGGCAATTTGGCAAGAGGAAAGTGAAAAAAGATGAAGTAAATTCCACAAAATTAATGCCATAAGTAGGTGGCAGCTGTTAGTAAAGGAGAAAGAACAAAGGCAAAGGGAATGAAAAGAATACTGAACCCCAATGCTACCAAAGATTTTTCTCACAGGTGCATGAAAATAGATTTCAATGTAACTGTCCACACAGTAGACCAGTTTTCCAGGTTTCTTTTTAAAAATCTATTTTTAAGCACAAAGATTTTTTTTCCCCATTTGATTTAGATATCTAAATAAGCTGAAATGTATCTTGGTGGTGAAGAGGAACTAACTTGCTGCGTTCATTGAGTGCTCCTTCCTCTCTTCCAGCCAAAAAATATGCTGTAGTCTTAAATTTGTCGCTTTAATCCCACAAATCACACCCACCTCAAAAGCACTTGGCACTGGCATTGGTACTGCTGCATGAAATAATTCAAACAATAACATATGGCTGGAATTGAGATGGCCCCAGGCTCAGTTTCTTGTTTCTCCTTGTAGAAGGCACTTTTATCTTCTCAGCTGTAAAATGAGAAAAGCAAAACTTATTCCCTATTAGAAAGTGCTTCAAGCTTCTTGTATAAGAATTGGAACAACAAGACATGGCTGTGGGCTATCACTGTTCTGGTGCTAGATTTTCTAAAGGCTGACATTTGTGTGGTTATACTGACCTACATTTTGTTTTATGTTAATAGATTAAACTACATACTCACTGGGTTAATTTCCCTAATGTAATTCCACAAGTGAGTATAGAGACTGTTTTCTTATGGTTTGGAAAACTGAAAGGAAAAAATATAGCTGACTAAAATCTCTACTTCAATGCCGATGCAGGGAAACTTTTATAAATATCTCAAGGCTTATAAGGCTAGAGGAATTGATAGAGTGATAGCTGGCTGTGTTGGGACACTAAAAAAACCTCTTGTGGTGTAAACAGACATCTCTTGTGCCCCTCCATCATGTATTAATTTATGCCCATGCATGTAATTTTCCTTTTCAGCATGTAAACCTCTTCATGTAACTGTAATAATGCAACATATGAAACTGGGGTCAAAAGCCTGGAGACTTATCAGATATCACATTATTCTATCTAAAAAGATAAATATTTGAAATCAGAAAAATGCCCTCAGTGCAGTCCTGGAAGTCATTGATTACTGCAGTCTAACCAGCATACCTGGAAAATACATGAGTAAAATGAAGGGTGTCAGTAGTACAGCTGCAGTTATGGGATTATATCTATGCTAGAAGCTAAGAATATGCTCAAATCTTTTCTCCTGGACTGAGATATAGTTCTCTGCTACCTGTAGGGACTGAGTGTTTTCATTATTGTCTTCATCTGTGAAGCTTCTGTCCTGCTTGCTTTCATGTGTTTACATAGTTTGCACAATTTTATTGGAGAGATGCTGGGATTTGTCAGAGCCTAAGGTAAAAAGGATCAGGACTTTTAAGTACTGACTTTTGAGACAGTGTAAATTTTTAAAATAATCTCAGATGGCTTCTAATCTATAGTAGTTCATTAATGAGTGGAATTTTTGCATGCCTTGAAGAATCTTTAGGGGCACAGTCTTGCCTCTATTGCCCCTGTCTTTCCTCTTGTGAAGTAAACTGATCAACATGCTCCATTCATTTTTAATTGATAGCAACTCTGGAACAGCTTTTAAGGTGACTGACAACATGTTAAATGGGACACTGTGCAAGCAGTGTATGACACTCTATACTGAGGCTGCATGACCAGGTTTTGGTAGTGGAGAGGCTACAGGGTGGCTTCTGTGAGGCACTGCCAGAAGCTTCCTCCATGTTCAGCAGAGTCAGTGCCAGGTGGCTCCAAGATGTACGTGCTGCTGACTAAGGCTGAGCCAATCAGGAATTGTAGTAACATCTCTGTGATAATGTATTTGAGAGGACAAAAAGTTGTTGAGCAGATGTAATTGCAGCCAGAGAAGTGTGGGGTGAAAATACATGACAGGCACAACTCTGCAGGACACCAAGTGGAGCAGAGGGATGAAGTGTTCCTGGTGCCAGAGTTGAGATTCCCCTGTAGCCCATGGTGAAGACCATGGTGAGGCAGCTGTGCCCCTGCAGCCCACAGAGGAACACAGGGCTGTAGGGATCCACCTGCAGCTGTGGCAGGGACCCACACCAGAGCAGGTGGGTGCCTGAGAGGAGGCTGTGAACCTGTGGGAGGCCTGTGCTGGGACAGGCTCCTGGCAGGGACCTGCAGACACATGGAGAGAGGAGCCCACGCTGGAGCAGGTTTACTGGTAGGACTTGAGACCTCGTGGGGACCCACGCTGTAGCAGGCTGTGCCTGAAGGACTATATCCCATGGAAAAGTGACCCAAGGGGCAGCACTTCATGGAGAACTCTTGCCCATGGGATGGACTTATGTTGGAGAAGTTTGTGGGGAATTGTGTCCCGTGAGAGGGAGAGACATTGCAGCAGGGGAGGGACTCCTGTCCCTGATTGGCAGTAGAAATAACGAGTGATGAACTGGCCATAACCCCCATTCCCCATCTCCCTGCACCACTCTGGGGGAGAGGAGGTAGATCTCAGGAAGGAGGGGAAAGAGGGGTGGGGAGGAGGTGTGTTTAAGATTTATTTTACTTCTTATCATCCTGCTCTGATTTTGTTAGTAATAAATTCAATTAATATCCTCAAATCTCTTTTATCCAAGATGGTATTTGGTGAGTGATCTCTCCCAGTCCTTATCTCAATCCATGAACCCTTCCTTAGTTATATTTTCTCTCCCCTGTCCAGATGCAGAGGGAAGTAATAAAGGGGCTTTGGTGGGTGCCTGGTGTCCAGCCAGAATCAACCCACTACACACTCGAGAACTTACAATTTTTATTTGTAAATATTTGGGGAGACTAGAAAAATGTGGCTCCAAAAAACTTAAGAGACATGGGACTGGCGTGCTGGAGCTGTGACATCTCTTGCCAGTTAGATTCAGTAGGACAACCAATGCTAAAAGCTCTTTGGTGTAATGAAGACAAGGCTGCTGCCAGGATGGCTCTATAAGAGGACTGAAGCACTCTTTGGTCCATGTTTGGTCCATCCTTGTGTAATCTCCAAGGATTCTTTATTCCCCCGGCTTTCCAGAAAAGCAAAAAAACCACATTTGCAAAAAGAAAAGCAAATTACCCATGTCATTATTAAAGACCATCTTGTGTTTGTTGTCTGACATGTTTCCATAGGTTTAAGTATCAAGCAGGACACAGAAATTCCACATAGGTTTAAATTTTCTTCTCCTGTCATTTGTATTGCACAAGTAGGTCATCGCTTTACTCCAACTATGATAGCTCTGTCTAGTCTTTAAATAACTCAAAGAGAACTATATGGGCTCTGCTGTTGCTGCTTATGGTTTCTATCCATGCATCTCCTCCTTGTAACATAACTTGCTGTTCAAGAAAGAAAAACCCTGTTGGCTTTGCTGGGGCTTTGAGGTTTTTTGAGCAGAAAGTGATTAGCAATGAGTTTTCTGAACTTTCTTTGTGTCCATTCAGCCAACAATCAATGGAGTTAACTTGAATTGTGTCGTCATACCTCATACTGCCTGATGGCTCTCATCATCCCTACGCACATCAAATCACTTCTGCTCTCACTGGGGCCACTTTCTCTGATTGCTTTCGACCTCAGCTTTTCTTTCAGTCCAGGACTGCTTGTCCTCCTCCAGCTATATCCTTACAGTTAATGAGTCTTTTCATTCATTCAGTCTGTCTCCTTGAAAGTATTTTTAGACTGTGATCATCTCCCTTGAGCTGGCTATTTCTTAAGATAAATGCTGTTTCACGTCATCTTTGCTCCTATGTTCCCTGTGCCTTATTACTTTTATGTTTTAACTCTATATCCTCTGAGGATATCTAATGAAGACCTTTTGGCATGCAGGCCTTCAGGGCCGCCCAGTACTGCAGTATGGAGAGGAACACCATCCACTACTTACTTTTTATGAGATTCTTACTGTACATAAGAACAGATTTCTGGTTTACTTCAGAGTTGCATCCCCTCATTTCCTCTATACTGCCATTGCAAAGACTTCTGAGCCCTCAGAGGTGACACCATGTTTTCAGATACTCACACTTAAAATAGACAAGCACTAAGCAAACGTCTGTGATTTCTGTGCAAGGTCTTTAGCAACAGGGAGCTTTTACTTCAGCCACTAGCATTATCAGAGAAGAATTCTGGTGGTCATCTGATTTTCCAAAGCCAGAGAAGCCTAAGTGCTTTATTTTTAAAACCTTTGCAAGTATTTAGACATTGTCACAAGAAATCATGTTCCAAAATATATTTGCTATTGCAGCTGCTATGTAATGAAATGCAAATAGTAAGTAATGACTCTTTAAGTACAGAAGATGAGAAGCTTTTATTATTTATCCTTAGAAAACTTTAGAGCCATAGAACAGATTTAGAATTTGCGACATTGCCACTGAGCTCAGCCTTCATTTGCTAAATCATAGCTAAGAGCAAAGGTTCTATTCACAGCTGTTGAGCCCTGTTACATTTTCTTGCCAAGGACTTCTGTAGGTATAGAAAGGTATGACAAGGAAGGGATGTCAGGGCAGCTGGCTAATTAAAAAAAATACTCTTAACTGTTCCTGCAGAACCACTACCCCAAACAGGGCAGTTTGCACACTCCGGAATGAGCAGAGAAGTAAGCCAATATACAGGGTCAGTCTAGTGATACATTTGTATAATTCTTTCCATCCCAGAAGATCTTAACTGTAAAGGCTGTGTCCGTCTGAAAATCCCACCACGACTGCTGAAATCCAGTAGTTTGCTGCAAATGAACCATTTAGCTGCATAAAATGGTGATGCAGCAATTTCCAGCCAGTAACACAGGTGTCTGACAGGAAGAATAGTTGTGTGTGACTGTGCTGCAGTGGCTCAGACTGGGATCTCTCTGTGCTTCTGCAAGGACTGAACTTCTGTGGTCAGGAAGGGCACGCAGCTGTAACCCTGACACGGGCCGGGTACCGTCCAGCCCTGATGTGAAGAGGCAGCAGGCTTCATGGCAACTAACGTTGTACTGGATGGATTCTGTCCTTGCAGAGTGGCCCACTGAAACTCTGAGTTGTTTTGCCCTTCTCAGTGTGCAGCCCTAAGGAACTTTACAGCCTGAGACACTGTGGCAGCAGGTGCCAAGTGCCATAAGCTGCCCAAGACCGCAGTGTCCCTCAAAAGCCAAAAGCAGAGGGCAAATATGTCAAAACATAATTTTTGCTGGTAGGACGTGGCTTCTAGCTGAAATGTTGAAAGCCTATTGTCTTTAAGTCTGCAAAAGTGGAGAAGTTGGATCAGCAAGTATGTGGAACAAGAATAATCCTTCCAAGGCAAAGTGTAAGGCATGAGACTCTGGCTCTGGTTCCAGTGTCTAGGTGACTGTCTGCTCACCTTGACACCGTTTGCCAGGAAGGAAAAATTTGTGTTGAGATGCTGTTTGTGGGTGATGATAAAAGCTTAATTTTCCCATAGCTTTGAGTTGACAACGTATGAGTTTGGTAGTGTAATTTATAAATAGAAATTAGAATGTGTCTGCAAATTGGTTATTAGATGCATTTTCAGATTGGTCATTACATTAAAGTAGGGAGGATGAAAGGACTTGTCAAAAATCACATGATGAATTACTGGTAAAGCCAATAAACAAATCCTAATTTCTTCCTTTGACACATCTGTGTGTATGCTGTAACAAATGTATGGAGACTACTAATGACAGCTAACTGTCAAAAAGCACAATACAGCTCATGTAAAAAATCAGAATACCTTTTATTGGTCACTGTTAGAGAAAATACATCGTGTTACACACAGAAACAATCGTGTGTTCATGTGAACACACACAGTGTGGAAGGATGTATATCCTCCATGCTTTAGTTATCCAGCTAGGGTTTTTTCCAGTATATTTTCAAGGTTACTCTGCTCATCACAACAGACTTCGTTTGTTATTGATTCAAACATGTATTCAAGTGTAAAGTGGTCAAAGATGGTTACAAAGCCTGTAGGAATGAGTGACTTCATTTTGGCTTGTGAGAAACTCAAGGATAAAAGCAAGGTGCATTCCGCTATCGGGAACGCAGCAAGAGCCTTTCTGAGGAAGAAGTAACATTTTTCATGGCTTGTCAGCATACTCCCCAGCCTATTAAAGAGAAGCAATGGATTCCTACCCAGCCCACATAAGCTGATGCAGTTTGCCAAAACAGAGGCTTCTCATTGCAGCTGCTGGGGAATCCAGTGCTATGATCCTGGTAGAGATGCTGCTGTATCCTTTGTTAAGACATCTGTAAGCACAGGATCTCAGCACTGATCTAATGGGCTGCAGCTGCAGCTGAAAAACAACGGACACATGAAGTTGATTAATCCCTGTAGTGATTCTATTAACATCCTTAATGGACTTATAACATGGATGATTTTACCCCTCTGCAGCAATGCAAGAGGGAATTGCCCTGGAGAGCCTGTAACTAAAGTGTGGCAGGGATGTCTGAGAAAAGCATTTTTCTGTTCGTTTTAGTGCAAAATGAAGTGCCCTGGTGGGCTGGAAAACCTCCCTGTCTTCTGGAATTTTGAACTCTTCACAGCCCTAATGGTGCAGGTGTTCCCTGTGAGAGGGTGATGCATCAGGGCTCTGACACAGCAGCAATGCTCTTGGCACCCTCCCAACTGCTTGCTGTGTGGCCACACTTCCTTCTGTATCTCTCACAGGTATGCACAGCCTGTCTCATCACACAGCTTCTCAAACACAGCATTTTCATTCACCTTTGTGGTTTCCTCTCCTTGTCCCTCCATCTGACCATGATTTACCTGCTTGCTGCTCTCTGTCAGAAGGGCAGTTTGGCCTGGACTCTGTCATTGGACAAAGGATTGCTAAAAATAAGTAGCAGAGCTACAGTCCTGACCTATCATTGTATAGGGAACAGATCAAGAACAGAAATGAGAAATTTCTAATTTCTTTTTGTTTTCCTCCTGATTTTCTAGCCTGTGGAGAGAAGGTTTATCTGATGCATTAACCATGTTCATAGCCTGTTCCTAGGACAGCTTGATTGCATTGCAGTTCTGTCATTAAGGGCTTGTCAGTATTGTGAGTCAAGAATCATATCTTGAGAGGGAAGGGACCCACAAGGATCATTGAAATCCAACTCTTTGCCCTGAATAGGACAATCCCAAGAATGACACCATGTACCTGAGATCATTGTCCAAACAATTCTGGAATGATGCTCTCATGTGAAGTTACCTCATATATATAAGTGCCAAAGAGCCACTCCATAAAACCTTCCAAGATTAGACACCATTTTTACAGTCTTCCACAACAGCCCAGGCTCCTGATGCAGTTTTTTAAGACTATATAGGGTGACTAATGGGGCTGGGGACTGAGGGATTCAGGCAGGAAGCCACAGGACTAAGTTTTCTGCTAGTTTAAAGACTGTTGCCACCTATGCAGGTGCAGTGATGTGACTACTAAGCTGCAGTATCTCATCTACATGGTTTGTGATTTCCATGTAAATCTGCTCAATTTATTCTGTTTGATAGCCCATCCTTTCCTCCCACAGTGGCTGCAATCCCAAGAGATGGAGTAGCCCAGCTCTGTAGTGATCCAGGAGACAGTGGGAGAGAACAGGGAAGGTGTTGTGTGCGTGGGATGCACACACACACACACACGGGCATTTTATTTCTCTTTCTGCCTACGGTAGCTACTGTCCACATTCTGCACAGGGATGAGAAGTCCAAGCAGCCACTTCTTGCCAAAGACTTCTTGCAGGTTCTCCCTCCAGGGCCGGGCTCTTACCACCATCCCTTTCCGCAGCTGGTACCGTGTCTGCCCACGCAGGACCAGCAGCATCTGGTGGCAGCAGAAGCCGGCGCAGGCCAGTCCAATCCCAAGCCAGAGGTAGAGCATGAGGATGACAAACATCTCAGAGCTAAGGAGAGCTCCTGAAAACCAGGAGGGAGGGAGGACAATAAAAGAAAGAGCTTAGACACACCCCACGTGCAGTGTAACACAGCCCCAAGAACCAACAAACCAACTGTTTTCTCTGGCCACGAGTGGGAGGCAGGAACAAGACAGGCTGGTTGCTCTAAGTGTATGAAATGATGTCCTTCATAGTGTCTGATGCAATGGACCTGCTGCAGAAATGCTAAAATTATAATGGTCTCTTGTACACTTCTCATTTTGCTGCTTATGTGATGATCTAGATTACAGGGACAAATACAACCAAAAGTAAAGCATTGTCTGTGAAACTTCAGCACTATTCTGAACAATGATTAATTTATTTAAGGATTTACCTGCTCATCAGAGGGAATCTAAGATTTCTAGGATTTTGAAAAGACAAGTGGACCCTACAGCATGTAGATCCTTTTAAGAAGCCTTACTATTTGTATTAACACAAGGCAGAAATATTTTGGATTTCTCTTTTTCTCTGTCTCTACTACATGAGTATGTGTGCATATATATATGTAAATATATATATATGAATGTTAAAAAAGAAAAATAAATAATTACTTTCCTGCCTTTGGAGCAAGGCAGTTTTTATGTGAATGCAAGAAAGAAACAGAAACCTTCCTAAAACACAATCCAAATTCCTTTTATTAGCTGCTGCTAGAATACTCAAAATACTTTGAATATCTGAAGCACCTAATTCAACTGGGGGGTTTATAGTATATATTGGTGATGAATATATTTGAATAAAAATATTCTGTAGGCTCTTTCCTCTACAATGATTTTAGAACTCTTTCTGGAAAATATTAGTATAACAGCAAGTGTCACTGAGTGACCTTTCAGTGTGTAAGCAGAGCTAAACCCATTAATATAACATTCTCTGTGTGCCCATATGATGTTTATGCACGTGTTTTGTGCATATTGGTATATTATTAAACACCCATATTTACACACAGGCATATTTACCCAAAGGAAATGAAATGTGTGTCAATACTGGTATAAATAGCTGATATCTTTTCACTGGTTCCTGTAAGGTTTAGAAATAAAAAAGCTCTCCCATGCTTCTGTTCCTCGGGATGACCATGGGTCCTACAAGACCAGCTGTGATAGAGCAGGGATTGCATGGACAGTAGAGGTGTGCTGCCTAAAAGAGGTACATGGCTGCTTGAGATTTAAGTTCAACAGAAGGGTCCCTGGATGTGCATCTCTTGCTTCCCTTTTGCAGAAGGCTGGATTAGGTGGTATCACCTGGTTTTGCAATCTGTGAGTCCCATCTTTTCCACCTGGCAGTGCTGTAAGTGAGAGATTGGGGCAGGCTCCTCTGAAGATAATTTGTAAGGACACTGACTACAGCCTCAAGCTTTCAGAGACTGTCTTCACTTGAAAAAGGTGCAGGAATCATTCAGTTTTCTTCCTAATGCAATGTCATCTTTCCCTTCTTATTAGATCCCATTCAGCTCAGTGGGCTCCGTATGCAACACAGCAAGAGAAGAACAATCCCCTTAGGATAATGACAAATCCTCATACCAATCCTGTCAGAATAACTTAATCTACCAGGTAAGAAGCCCAGAGCCAAATACTGGATTCTCTGCTCGTCTTTTACTGGACCAGAGTGTGACAGATATCTGGTTTTTCCTACAGCTGATACTGAGATGGGATATGGGGAGAGACCTTTTCTTTAGACCCTTTGCAAAGCACCTACAAGCTTTATTTATCTGACTGGCTGAAATTCAACATTCAGGAAGTAATTACCCTTGTTTCCCCTTGAAAATATTAAGCATCTCTGAGCCATCCTTTCCAGATACATGATTTTTTTATTTAACCTTTTCTTCAGGCTACCTACATAAAACATTTTCTATAATTTATTTTGTGTGGTCTAATATGATGTGTTTACAATAGTGCTGTCCATTTGCCCCTCATCCCCACAGTCTCTTTTTGTCTTGGATTCTTTTTTTCTCTAAGTGACCCAGTGTGATCTCAAGGTTGTATTGCCATATATTATCCATGCCAGAAAAGCTGTAGTGGAGGCTGTAGTTATCGACTTTGGGTCCAATTCTAAAATCCATGCCTGAGTACAGTCTGGGCAGAATGAGCCAGCTAAAAACTTTCCCAGCATGAAACACTTAGCTGACATAAGACCAGCAGATTAACCTTTCATCCTCCTCTACTACTTCTGCAGTACAGTGGGTATGATGGAGAAGAAGAAAAATAAAGTTTTTTTCCCTGCCATTGCAGTCCTCTGTTTGGATGATACAACAACCCTTAAGTAATAGTTACATTAGCTGAAAAATACTGTGTGAGCAACCCTTCCAGGTAACCGTTCAAGACTGTGTTTTTCTTTCCTGAAATGGAGGTTAAATGTGCTGGTAGAAACCCAGTAGGCCCTTCCTCACAAGCAATCAGGACACCACATGCCTGTATCTTGCTGTGTGAGGCAGCAGTTCTCTTCTCAGCAGCACTAGAGGTTTGGTGGGAGCTGCTGGCAGCTGCTGCCTCTCAAGGGTGTTCTGGCTCTTAGCTCTGCACCCAGCCCCGTTGTGTCCCACTCAAACACTGTCCACACGCTGTATTGGCACCACAGCTGCTGCCACCAGAGCTGGGGCACTTCAGTGTCTCTGCAAATATGTGCCAGGACCCACCACTGTGCAGATGAGCCCTCAGAGTCAGAGAGAACTAATTCCTTGATAATCTCCTCCCATATCCCTGCTCCCCCTCCCAGACTGCTGTGCCGAGCAGAGCTTAGGCACAGGGGAAAATCATTCCCAGTGTTTTTAATGCTAGTAAAGCTCATGCAATATTATTTACAAAAATTCTTCTAGTTGGAAAAATGATTCCATAAAAATGCCATGGCAGGATTTCATGTTTATTGTCTTTCAGTGATTACCATGACAAATCTGCAAATTTGCCAAGTGGAGAGATATTTGTTTGTTTTCGGATGGCAACCCAGCCTAGAATCTGAAAAGCAAGCTAGGGCCTCTCTGGCTCCTGTATTCCAGCAGTGGAGTCTCCACACTCAGATCTTAATCAACACTTCTGGTGACAGTGCACAAGCCAAAACAGACTCCCTCCTTACTGAGCTCAGCTGAACCTGCAAAGCTAAAATATATGGGATACCTATTTTAGTCTAGTAAAAGCTGATGTAAGTGCATGAGGCAGGAGCTGCATAGGGGGGAGATGGCAATTTTCTGCAATAGCTCTCAGGGCAGAGCAGCACTCTAGGCTCTCTGCATAATCCCTTCTCTGAGGTCAGGATCTGTCTGACTCTTGGGTTTGGACAGAGAAAGGGTTGAGGCTGGAGAGTTTGAGGGGTGTTGAAAGGTGAAGAGGCAAGGCTTCTTGCTCTGCAAGAACAGAGGATGAGTTATGGGAGCAAAGTCAGGAGAGGGAAGGAGAAGGGTTGTGGAGATTTACAGAAAGGCAGGGAGAGAAGGGAAAGGGGAAGAAGTAGAAAGAAGGGTAAGGGATGGTAGCAAGGAGAAGGAGGTATTTGCTTTTGATGTGGAGGTTTTGCAAAGAGCAGCACAGAGAATTTCCCATGGTTCTCTGTGGACTTGTGTCCCAGACTGGGGTCACAGGACAGGTAGCTGATCATGTCACATGAACTCCTCTCTTGATTTCTGTTGCCTGAGCCCCAATTCCCTGTGCTGGAAGGATGAAAAGATCTCAGTAAGTTTGCACCGCCAGGGTGACAGTGAAGGGAGTGAGTGGACCTGGATAAAATGTACCTGCTGGGATATGGGGAACCTGCAGATTTGTAGGGTACAAAAGCCTACAGCAGCCCCCACCTCTACCTGTAGGACAGGCAAAAGACTCCTCACACCTGCAGTGAAATCCATCCCCTCTGTCTAATTACAACACATGTCCTGCACAACAGATAGCTCTATTCTATCACCACCAAGTTGGTTATGGGGCATTTTCCAGAGCTTAATGCACTGGGAATATAGCTATGGATGTAACCTGGAGTGGGTCCCAGCTTCTACTCCAGGTGAAGCAAAGTCTTTTGAAAAGGCTGGCTGTAGCCTCCAAAGAAGGCCAATTGCCCCTCTTGCCCATTTCCATACCACACCTCCACACAGATGGCTACCCAAGGAAGATCAGCTCCCCCCATCCCAGCAGCCCTGGAGGAGGAACATGCTCCTCATCTCTGAGCAAGGAGTCCTTACCTGAGAAGAACTGGCTGATGGAGTGAGGCAGAAGAGTGAGGAAGGCCAGTGGGTCCGCAAAGGACATGGAAAGTGTAGCAGAAATGTAAGCCATGCCTGCCACCAGGGAGTCAAGGCAAGCCAGGGAGGTGTAGAGGCAGAACATGATGAAGTTTCGCATGTTCCTGCTCCCGATGCAGTTCCCTGTGAAGAAACAGTGGTGGTCATGCCTCTGGGTGACTCTGGCACACAGCCTACAGAAGTGAGTGCCGGGCAAGGCTGAGCCAGGGGACCTGCTTCCATCCAGCCACTCTGCCACTTCGGCTCCTTTGCCCAAGCTTAAGTCCTTGCCCAAGTCCTCGGGGGAGTTCTGGATCACAAGGACGTAGTTGCCCAGGGCATTAGCTGAGAGGAAGAGGAAGAGGGCCCCATGCAGCAGAGCAGGCGAGAAAAGTGGGGTGGTGGAAGGGTCTCTGAACATGCTGGGGATGAAGACAAAGATCTGGAGGACGAAGGTCACTAGGGAGATGCACAAGAAGTAGGCTGGAGCGACAACATTGAGCAACCTGAGAACTAGCATTGCGGATTACGTTCCTGCGGGGGAAAGCAAGGAGAGAAGGAACATCACCGCTCCGGCTGCACACTTCATCCTTCCATTTCCTGCCGGGTCCCGGCCCCGCTGCCTTCGGGAAATGCCCTCCGGGGGCCGCTCTCCCTCGCCGCCGCCCCACGGCCCCTGCCGGGCCGAGGCAAAGGGACGGCCCGTGGGCAGCGACCGCTCCCCGGCTCCCGGAGGAGACACCCCGGCCCCGGCGCCAGCCTCCGGGGAACTTGCAGCAGCGGTGCCCCGGAGGGGCTGCAGCGGCTGGAAGGGGAGAGGCGGCTGCCGCGGTGCGCTGGCGATGCGAGCGCTGCTCTGTTCGCCTAGCAGTTCTCTCTGCCAGGCAGGGTCAGTTTTGGTATTGCATGAGAGGAAAAAAGGTGGTGCTGGAGGAGGGGGGAGTGAATTGGAAAGGAGGGGTGGGAGGAGGAGAAGGGGAGGGGGGAGAGGTTGCTCTAATCCACTGCAATACGGATCAAATCCAATGCTCTAATTTATCCCTTAAAGCCACGGATCTACAGATTACCTCTATGACCGCTGCCCTGTTCTGCACGAAATTAGAAAATATACAAAACAGCTGGTCAAGTGCTGTCCGGATGCAACCTGCGGCGCTCGGCTACCGAGCCGGGGCAGCCCCGCAGCTGTGGCCGGGCACGACGCATCCCCGCCGGACAGGCGGTCAGCCCCGGCCAG
>VZRH01007906.1:0-12066 GCA_013397555.1 Urocynchramus pylzowi | reverse complement strand
CCCCGCCAGCCGCGCCGCCGCCCGGCCCCGCCCGTGCCCGCAGCCCGGGGACGCACAAGCTTCAGCGCTCCTGGTTCTGCCCAGGGAGACACGGCCGGCTGAGAAGCCCCTTGGCCAGCAGACGACCAGGTGAGCACTGCGGGGAAGGCGAAGGGCGTGTGTGTGGGAGAGGTGAGCCCCGGCCCGTGCGCTCCCGGCCCCTCTGCTCCCGGCAGGGCTGGGCGCGCTCCAAGGAGGCTGCTGCTCCTCGCAGCTTCCCCTGCTCCCAGAGAGCCCGGCCCGAGCTGCTGGGAGCCTTGGCTCTCTGGGACGCTGGGGGGAGCGGCCGCTGGTGTCGGGTGTGTCCCCTGGCCAGGGCAAAGGGTTCCGTGCACCCACCACCTGCCCCAGCTGGAAGTTCAGAGCTGCACCCACATTGCACCCAGTGCTGATTTTGGCTCCATCGTCCTCCCCATGCTTGCAGAAGAAATGCCTTTCCCGTGCCTGCCAGGAGAGCTTGTGGCTGTTTGTGCTCTCCTGAGCTCCCTCATGGCATGTGCACAGCTGCTGCCCCCGCCCTCGCCATCCATCCAGCTTTGGCTGCTTTCCTCTCAAGTGCCCATTGGCTACTGAAAACCTTCTCTCCATAGCCAAAAGAAGGGTTTTTTCACCAGGGCGAAATGCCCTTCTCCCCTCCCTCCTGCCGAGATGCCCATTGGTGGTGAAGCACCTGGGATTTAGCCTTGAGGCTGATGGGAGTGGGAAGGGTGGAAAGAAGGGGCTGTTCCTCCTCCCAGGTCAATCGTGGGTCTGTACAAATGCCATGAAGCAAAGCTGGTGAGTTCAGGGCATTGCTCTGTGTCCTTCAGTTCATCTCATTCTCCTGGTACTCCTTCCCCTGGTCTGCCTGGGCTCTGCCTGCCCAAGGGATTTACCAAGCTCCAGCAGGGATTTATTGATCAGCCTCACTGATCATCAGGCAAATGGAGCTTCCTGGGGGCACCAAAATGGTAAAATCCCACCTGGGCCAAGAGCAAGATTGGTTGTGGCCCAGGGGAGAGGAAGGGGGGAGGATGGGGCCAGCAGAACTCACTGAGCTCCAGTCCTTCCACAGGGGGGATCCCTCCCTGGGTTGAGCATGAGGTGCAAAGTGATCTCGGGAGCAAAGACAGCTTCTGGCTGGGTCTGTCAGATGATGTTTTTTCTTCTTATTTGGGCCAGACCTTCCAATCATTTTTAATTGGATTCTTCAGCCACCAGCAGATAGCCTTCTTCAAAATTTGCAGGGCTGCTGCACAGAAACGTGGGTTTTGTTATGTTTCATGGAAAGAGAAGTGTCCTGCAGTCCCAGAGGGGTAACTGAGGCAGTGAGGGAAGTGCAGGAGTCTCTGTGTTGGCTGTACCTGCTCAGGGCCATCCCCAGCCTTGCCTGTGCATCCATCCAGGCCTGGCTGGCTCCTGGGGTGGAATGGGCTGGGACCCAAGAGCTGGAGATCCTGGATATCAGTGCTGGCTTCTGTCGTGACACGTGGCCAGGAGCTCCTGGGACTTCCCTGCTCGGGTTCCTCCAGCACATTTTGGATACTTGCTGTGACTGAAGAACCTCTGGAGAGCTCCTGAGGCCTCTGGGGAAGGCTCTGAGGCTCTCAACTGCTTTATAGGACTGGGCAGATGTGAGAACTGTGCCAGGGTGAGGGAGGAAGGCTGGAAGGGATCTTTTCCCAATCCCCATGGCCATGCTTCCCTTCTCAGGATCATCTCCTGTTGGAATCACCAGAGGAACATAGATGAGGGAAAGATGGTAGAGAAAAGGTGGAAGGAAAAAGGAAATACTTCAGACTTGGAATGGGCATTAAGTCCTGGCTGGAACAAAAGTGTCTGCAGGTGAAGGGGAGAGGGTACCTGGTGTGGGATGGTGAGAGTTTGGGGTGAGGGGGCTCAGTGCCTCCTCAAGAGAGCTGGAAACTGGGAGTGGGGTCCCATGGCCCCTTCCCAAGTGGCCGGAGGCTCTTTGGCCATCTTGTGTGGCTGCTGGGGCAAGGGAGCTTCAGCTGCAGCTCCAGGTGTGTGGAGGGCCCTGTGCTGCTCCTGGGGATAGGGCAGGATGGTGCCTGCACTGCTGGGGGCATGTCACATCCCCGGGACAGGAGGGACCCCAAGGACAGCCTGGGACCGTGCCTTGGGAGCTCCACTGCCTGGAGGAGCCAGCAGCTGTGCAGCTCCTGTGCAGCTCCACTGGGATCCAGCAGCTGTGCAGCTCCTGCTCCGATGGAATCCAGCAGCTGTGCAGCTCCTGCTCCACTGCAATCCAGCAGCTGTGCAGCTCCTGGTCCTCCACTGCAATCCAGCAGCTGTGCAGCTCCTGCTCCGATGGAATCCAGCAGTGTGCAGCTCCTGCTTCACTGCAATCCAGCAGCTGTGCAGCTCCTGCCCTCCCTTGGGATCCAGCAGCTGTGCAGTTCCTGCTCCACTGGGATCCAGCAGCTGTGCAGCTCCTGTCCCTCCATTGGAATCCAGCAGCTGTGCAGCTCCTGTGCAGCTCCACTGGGATCCAGCAGCTGTGCAGCTCCTGCCCTCCCTTGGGTGTGGGGCTGGCCCAGCATCTTGTGGCACTTGCAGGTGACAGGACTAGGGATGTCACAGGTACCGAGGTGGTGGCACAGGCTGTGCCTCCCTCGTGTCAAGAGTGCAGAGAATGACTGTTCTGAAAATGAGGTGTCAGGTTAAGTCTCCTCATCTTGGTGATCCTTGTGGAGCCCCTGGAACTCGAAGCATGGCTTGGCCCAGCCAGGGCCAGCCCTGGAGAGCTGATCCCGAGCCCCCCCTTCCTCCTCTAGACCCTTGCTCCATGGAGAGCTGGCCCTTGGGTGCTGTGTGGTGCTCCAGGCACAGCAGCTGGGCCATGGCAGAGGGATTCCCTTGGATTTCTCAGTGAGGAGCATTTTGATGAGCATTTAAAGGCTCCCTTTGGGAGTTGCTGAGGGAAATGCAGCCAGTTTTTCCCTGTGCTCTGCAGTGACCGTGGGAGCGCCAGTGAAAGCTGGGACAGGGCAAGGCTGGCTCAGAGAGGGGGACAGGGCTGGGCCAGTGTCACCCTGAGATGTTCCACCTTGGCCTAAAGCTCCATCATAACTCAGATCCACTTGGGATGCAGTTCTGGATGAGGAGCCTGTGAGCAGCTGATTCCACGCTCGAGTTGATGTTCATGGACCAGGAGAGGAAACTGGTCCAGCTTCTTGGCAGGTCCACCAGGACTTCAGACCTGGCTGTGAGGTGTGAAGCTCCCCTGGAAGGACCTGGTGCCACCATCCCAGGACAAACACAGCTCGAGGAATGTCTCCAGCTCTTGGATCCTCCCAGAGACAAACGGAGGAGGCAGAGCCCGGCTCGGCTCAGCCGAGCCCTGCACGCACCACCCTCAGTGGGAAGCAGTAGGACAATGATTTCTTTTCAAAAGTACCTTTCCCAGCCCTGCAGCAGTGACTGTTCCCACTGGCCTTGGGGCTGGCAGGGCTGCCTGTGACCACCCCTGGGTGGGAATATCCCCCTGCTTTCAAACACATCCAAGCATTCCCACTGGCTTCCCAGGGAGGTTCCCAGCCACGCTCTGCTTGTAGCCTGTGTGCTGGCTGTGGGCATGCACAAGGTGACAGTGACATTTGGGGCTCAGGCCTGGCTGTGATGAGCAGCCCTGGGGGCTCCCCCAGCCCCCTCCTCACCCCTGTCCTGCAGTGTCCTGGTGGTTGTAGCTCCTGGTGAGAGTTTAGTCCCAGTGGGCAGTGCTGGAGCCTCATGGGCAGAGCAGCAACTCCTCCAGCCCCTGGCACTGCCAGTGGCTCCCCTTAGGGCTGGGGATCCCTCTCCATCCTATCCAGCTGCCCAGGAATGCTGGGCTCTGTCCTTGTGCTTGGACAGCTCTGCCAAGGGATCAGAGAATCACAGAGTGTGCTGAGCTGGGGGAGACCCACCAGAGTCCTCCATCCAACCCTGTCCCTGCCCAGACACCCCAAAATCCCACCCTGGCCATCCCTGGCAGCGCTGGCCAAAGGCTCCTGGAGCTCTGGCAGCCTCGGGGCTGTGCCCATTCCCTGGGGAGCCTGGGCAATGCCAGCATCCTCTGGATGAGGAACCTTTCCCTGAAATCCAGCCTGAGCCTGCCCTGGCCCAGCTCCAGCATTCCCTGGGTCCTGTCCCTGGGCACCAGAGGGAAGAGATCAGAGCTGCCCCTGTGCTGTCCCTGGGGAGGAGCTGATCCTTTGGCTTGTTGGAGCAGGTTGGTGGCTGCCAGTGCTGTCCCCTCCCAGCACATGGAGAGCAGGAGGCATCACCGTGGTTGAAGAGGATTTCCACATCCTTGTCCTGATCTCATCACCGTGGATGAGGCACGAGGACACGGCACCGCTGGGACACACAGCTGGTGGGGCTGTCACCCGTGAGGGGCTTTGCAGCCTTCCAGGTGGAGGCTTTGCAGAGCTCCCAGGATGTTTCCATCCCAATGGATGGACTTTTGGATGTTTCTATCCCAATGGATGGACTTTTGGATGTTTCCATCCCAGTGGATGGACTTTTGGATGTCTCTATCCCAATGGATGGATGTTTGGATGTTTTCATCCCAATGGATGGATGTTTGGATGTTTTCATCCCAGTGGATGGACTTTTGGATGTTTCCATCCCAGTGGATGGAAGTTTGGATGTTTCCATCCCAAGGATGGTGCACAGCTGTGCCTGCTCCTTGCAGGGAGGGAGCAACAGGTCACTTCTCTTTCCATCACACTGAGAAGGAACTGGATTTTGTTCAAGCCCAGAAAGAACCTTTTTTGGGTGAAAAGTGAGGCAAAAATAAATGAAAATCTAATTCCCCCTTAACTGGCTCCTCACCCTCCTTTTGGCCTCGTGGAGGGGGACAAATTCTGTGGTGGCTTTCAGGCAGGTGACATTCACCTCTTGGGCTGGAGCATCAGTGGTGACCCCAAACTAATCTGGGGGTCCCTGGGCAGCAAAAAGCTGCTGTGGGCAGTGGGTGCAGCAGCCTCTGATCACACTGGAGCTGCTGTGAACCCCTGGCAGCCGGGAGTTGTGACCCACAGCGTTCCCAGTGGGGATGGGCAGTGCAGGTGTGGGCACCAGGATCTCGGCCAAACACGTGTGCTGGGGCTCCTTATCTCCTGCCTGGGTGGGAGCAGCTGCACGGGCTCTGCCCTGCCCTGCTGGCTCTCCTCGGAGCTGGAGAGCTTTGGGTGGCACAGACACCGGGGTTGGGCTGTTCCTCAGTCTGCTGGGTGGTGCCATCCCTGCACAACGCCAGGGAGAGGGAGCAGATGGTGCTGACGGTGCTGATTGTCCCACCCTTGTTGCCCACAGCCCTCACCCCGTGAAGCCCCTGAGTGCTGTGCAGGAGGGCTCCAGCGAGAGGAAGCAGCAGCACAGGGCCAGCCTGAGCTCGGCGCTGAGCAATGGCCTGGAGAGGCTGAGGACAGTGACCACCAGCAGCGTCCAGCCCGTGGCCCCGGCCTCCCACCCGGACAAAAGCGAGCCCAAGCTAAAGGTAGGAGCCTGTGCCAGACCTGCCCCAGGTGTGCTGCTGGCAGGGGGCTGCTGTGGGGAGGGGCAGAGCAGGGCCTGCCTGGGGGTGGGTGAGGCTCCAGGCCTTGGGCTGCTCTGCCTCCCTTCTCCCGTGGGCCCTGCACCTCCCCCCCCCATCGTTCTCCCGTCACTGCTCTGGTTTGGGGGTGGTGTTGTGCAGTGTGTGACTGAATCCCTGCTTGTAGAAACATGGGATGGGTTGGGTTGGAAGGGACCTTAAATCCCATCCAGTGTCACCCCTGCCATGGGCAGGGACACCTCCCACTGTCCCAGGCTGCTCCAGCCCCACCCAGCCTGGTCTCCACAAGGTGTGGAAGGTGGAAGGTGTAGTAGCTGCCTGCCTGATGCTCTGAAGGGTTCCTAATCCTGGCAGGGGGAAGGTCCTTCCTGGAGCTTTGCTGATCTGGATATACCTCAAACACTGCTGTGCTGGGGCCAGCAAAGCACCTGTGGTACCTCTGAGGGCACAGAGGGTGTTCTGAGGGTGGCCCCTCCATCCCTTTGTCCACTCCCACTCCCATGTGCCTCCCCATTTTCACATGGAGAACGCTGCTGGGGTTCACCTGGTTGAAGGACAAGCACACTCCTGCGGGTCTCAGAAGCCCTGTGGATGCTGCAGGGAGTTCAGCTGCTGCTTTATGAGCACACCAGGTCTCTGTGGGTCCCCTGTGCTGCTCCTGCCTCTCCAGTTTGGAAAGACAGACATGGAAAGTAGGAGTGCTCTGGCTGTCGCTGCATCCTGCAAACGTTTCCAGGAGCAGAGGTTTTAATTCCAGTCCCTGAATGTCCCTCTTGCTTCCCACCAGGACCCTGCCCAGCTGGACCAGTCAGCCAAGTATTACCACCTGACCCACGACGAGCTGATCCAGCTGCTGCTGCAGAAGGAGGGCGAGCTGAGCAAGAAGGAGGAGCACATCCAGGAGCTGGAGAACTACATAGACCAGCTGCTGGTGCGCATCATGGAGCAGTCCCCCACGCTGCTGCAGATCCCTCTGGGGGGGGGCCAGGCCCCGTGAGGCTGCCCCGGGCAGCAGCAGCAGCCAGCAGAGCTGCGCCCGGTAACCGCGCTGCCAGCACCCCGCGCCCTGCTCTCACCGAGGGCCCCGGTGGCTTCTGTTCCCAGGTAGCAGGAAGGGTTATCTGCTCCTTCCCAGCCCACGCTTAGCCCAGCTCGGCTCCAGGGAGCTGTAGGGTGGTGGGCTGCCAGCACCCTATGGGGAGGAGCAGAGCCTCCCTAGGTTCCCGTCGCTGTGACCGAGTGCCACTCCCGGGCACTCCTCCTGCCAGAGCTTTAAGTGACCCCTGGACATCTGAGAGCTGGAAACCATCTCCTCGTGACTTCATCCTGCTGCTGCTCCTCTGCCCACACTCCTCCTCCTGTCTCCCCTCAGGGTGGTGTCCCCTGGCTGCTGGGTGGTGCTGGGCTGGTGGGTGACTCTGGGGACACTGAGACCCAGTGAGGCTCCCCCAGCACGGTCCTGACCAGAGCTGGGGGCCGCCCCTTCCCCTCCTGCCCCTGTTACCCCCAGTGAAGGGTGAAGAGCCTTCTCCAGTTGGTGCCACCCCCTCACCACACCTGTGGGAGATGCTCCACAAAGGGACAGCGCCGGGCCTGGGGTGGTGTCAGAGCCCAGCTGGGCCACAGTGCCAGGGTGACCCTGCCTGGGTCCCTCACGGCTGGACTGGGAATATGGCAAAGGGAACATGGGATGGTGCCCCAGGAGTGCTGCAGGAGATCCTCTGCACGCCCCACCCAGCAGGGGCTGCTGTGCCCTGGAGGGACCGAGGAGTGCAGAATCCACTGAATTTCCACTCAGTATTCCAAGGAGTGAATCCACTGAATTTCCACTCAGTATTCCAAGGAGTGCCTGCTCCCAGCTGCCCCTCCACCACTGCCTCATCTGTCCAGCACAGCAGGAAAATGCCCCCAGAGCGAGGCCTGGGGGGTCTGACCCCTCTGCAGGGCCCCTGCGGGGTCAGGCACCCCAAAACACTCCTGGCACAGCCCAGAATTCCCGAATGCTGGCGGGGCCCTCCCAGGCAGGGCAGTGCCCAGCCTGCTCCCCTGATCACATCCACACGCTGGGATCAGCTCTCCAGGGCAGTGCCCAGCTCAGGGCAGCTCTGGCCACTGCTGACCCCTGAGTGACCACCCAAAGCTGTAGCAGCGTGAGACCGCGACTTTTCTTTGTTCCAGTTGTAAACTTGTCTATTGCAATTTTCATCAAATTCAGTATATGACTTCTTTTGGCTTGCCAATTTCCCTTTTTGTTTCCAATTTTGAAGTAATGTTTGGGGTGAGGGTAGTAAGGTGGCCAAGGCTACAGGGACCCCCTTGAAGGCATGAGGGCATCCCGGCCCATCTTTGGTCTCCACAGATAAGAAACACTCCCTGGGGCAGCACTTTGGGATGGAGTGAGGACAAACAAAGTGTAGGACTGGTGTAATTGCACCAATTTGGAGGGGTATAATTTTTGTTACATGGGGTTACAGCTTTCCTGTGGGTAGACCTAATAATTTCAAGGCTGGTCGAGTGGTGGTCGGGAGGTTGATATCGAAGTTGGATGCAGTAGTGAGCCTTGGAGGACCCCAACAGCTCTCATTCCTGGGGTTCCTCTGGTGCTCGAGGTAGGGTCTTGGTGCACTCACCCCAAGTGTCTGCCAGAGTGGGTTTCTTATCTATATATGGCTGTTCATTTGCTGCTAAAGGAATCCCCACGCTGCCCATGGACAGGCAGAGATTGTCTGGCTGTAAAGTCTTGGCCAGTGTGACCCAGATGTTCTGGTTGGGCTGAGGGATGATCCATGCACAAGCTGATGGAAAGGTGAGGAGCACCCAAAATCCTGTCTGGAATAGTTGGGGATTCCCTGCCACCAGAGACATGGCAGGATGCTTGGGGGTGGTGAGATGATCTGTGAGTTTGAAAAAATGGATTTTTAGACTTATATGACTTTAACAGCCCCTCATATGTTCCTCTCTTATCCCTTCAGTTTTTACTGAGTAGAAAAGGGGTGGGAAAACGAGAGGGGATAACAGTGTGACAAACTGAAGAGAGGTAGCAGTAAAACCAACTGAAGAGGGGTAACAGTGCAAAACAATGAGTGAATGAACTTCAACAGAGGGTCTTACTATCTTTTGGAGCAGTGCAGGGTCATCTTCTGGGATGAACATCTGCATTTACAGTATTTTTCCTTCTCCTCCTCCACGCCACCTGAGCTTGATCTCTTTGCTGTCTCTGGGGTCCAGGAGTGTCTCTGGATGCTGCATTTGGCAGTTCAGTGTAGGGCTTGACATTCCTGCCTGGAATCCACCTTGGGCCAGATCCTGAGGATATGCAAGCATAACCTCTCCCCCAAGTTACTAATGGAAATGGACCCATTATTTGTTTGGATTTGGGGTCTTTGATCAGCACAGGGGGTTTCTCTGTGAGCTGAGCTCTGCTCCTGTTGGAGAAGTGCCTGACAATGGGGGGGTTTGGCTCCATAAATGAATTTTTAAGAAAATTGGTGACATAAAGAGCCTTACATAATCTTTCTACATTCAGTAGTGTTTCAATCCCCCCGTGCTGCTGATCAAGGACTCACTTTAGAGTACGGTGAGCCTCTCTATGATAGATTGCCCTGTTGGTGAGTGGGGAATGCCACTGGAGTGTTTCACCCCTCCATTGATTTAGGAACTGTTAGAAATTTCTGGAGGTGTAAGCAGGACCATTATCTGTTTTGATGGCTTGGGGAATGCCTAGGGCTGAAAACAGTAGGAGGAAATGTTGGATGACATCTTTTGTCTTTTCTCCTGAGTGGGCAGATGCAAATACAGCCCCAGAGAACTTATCTATGGACACATGAATGTATTTTTGTCTCCCAAAAGGTGCGTAGTGTGTGACATCTGTTTGCCAAAGCTGTAAACTTCCAAGGCTTTGGGGTTTAACCCTGGCCCCCATGGAGGGCAAAGCAAACTCCTGACAATTGGGGCAGGAGCCCACAATTGCTCTTGCCCATTCCCTTGTGACTTTAAACATCCGGACAAGGGCTGGCACATTTTGGTGAAAAAACTGATGGCTCAATTTAGCCTGATTAAAAATGTCTGGTAGGGTAGTTTGCACTCCCATGGCTAAAATATCTGCTCTCAGGTTGCCCTTTGTAACTGGTCCTGGGAGGTCAGTGTGTGACCTCACGTGCATAATGGGATGTGGGAGAGGAGGTATGTTAACTTGGAGAGCAAGCCATACAAATCTGGATTTGGCACTTCCTTTAACAAGGAATGCTCTGCTCTTTCAGCTATTCCAGCAACATAGGCCGAATCAGTAACTAAATTTAAGGGTAGTTTGGATTTCTCAAAGGCTCTGACAACGGCTGCTAATTCTGCAATTTGTGGGGAGCCTCGAACAATTTGAACATCAGACTCCCACTCATGAGTGTCCACGTCATAACTGACTCGTGAGATCCCCCTGAACCATCAGTAAATACAGTCTATGCCTTTAGAGGAGTTCTACTTTTTAATGAATTGGGGACCAAATTAAAGCAAGCATTAAATAGTTTATGTTTTGGTAGGTGGATGAGGATTTGGCCTGGGTAGCTGTCAAGAGTGAACTGGAGGTGTTCATTGGTTTGGAGCAAAGGTTCTAGACTGTTTAATTTCACTGGAAGATACATGCATGTGAATTCACACCCCATTAAGGTCTTGGGGCGAGCTCTGACCTTTAGGATAAGCTGGGCCATCAGCTCCTGAGGTGTTGTGATGGTCTTATTTGGTTTGTGTGATTGAAACACCCACTCTGTGATTAGGAGCTGATCTCTCAGAGTGGGGTCCCACTGGAAAATGAGCCCATGGAACTTGGGTGACTTAGCCAAGGTGAAAAATGGGAAGGGCAGGGTGGGATGAGTGTGGTGGGCTTGTCTCATGGACAATGTTTCTGACACCTTCTGCATCAATTCTCAGGCCTCCAGTGTGATGGTTCGTGGCGAGTTGAGGACATCAGGGCCTCTCAGGAGGTAGAAAAGGGGTGCAAGGTCCTTGGTCGTGATCCCTAGCAGTGGACAAACCCAGCTGATGGTCCCCCATAGCTGATGTAGGTCCCTCAGGGTCCTTGGGTTGTCCTGGAAGGTGAGCTGCTGGGGTGCAATGGTCCTTTCGCCGATCCGGAGTCCAAGGTAGGTCCAGGGCAGGTGTGCTCAATCTTCTCAGCAGGGACTTCAAATCCTGCTCCTTCAAGGGCTTGGACAGACTTTTTGAGAAGAGTCTCCAAATAAGAGGCTCATAATCTAAAATATCATCCATATAGTGAAGAATTATGCCATCAGGGAATTTTTCCTGAATGGGTGAGAGCACGCTGGGGGCCACAAACATTTGGCAGACGGCTGGTGGATTTTCATCCCTTGAGAAAGAGCTTGCCATTGATACCTTTTAGAGGGGCTTGTCTGTTCATTGATGGCACAGAAAATGCAAATCTTGGGGTGTCTCTAGGAAGGAGTGGGATATTAAAAAAACCAGTCCTTAATATCAATGACTGCCAATTTCCAATCTCTCGGGAGCATTGAGGGTGAGGACAGGCCAGGCTGTAAAGAGCCCTTGTCCTCAGTGACCTCGTTGACCTTTCTGAGGTCTTGTAGGAGCCTCCACTTGTCTTTGCCTGGTTTGCAAATGACAAAGGCAGGGGTGTTCCAAGGGCTAGTGCATGGTACTGTGTGGCCCTTAGATAGCTGCTCCTGCA
The DNA here is from genome assembly GCA_013397555.1 of Urocynchramus pylzowi. Classification (NCBI taxonomy): domain Eukaryota; kingdom Metazoa; phylum Chordata; class Aves; order Passeriformes; family Fringillidae; genus Urocynchramus; species Urocynchramus pylzowi. The sequence continues at coordinate 793 of VZRH01007906.1, read as the reverse complement.
CTAGGGATTGAAGCACCTTTGGTTTGACTTCTACCAGGGGCCACTGTTCCACCCAAATGGGACCATCCCATTTCCATGTGAGGGGTGGGATGGGACGCTCTACAGTGGCCCCAAATAGAAATCCTGGGATTTCTTCTCTGGCTCCCCATTGTGACAATAGGTCCATGCCCCACAAAATGACAGGTGCCTTTACCACAAAAGGTCTCACTGTGGCAATTTGACCCTCAGGACCTTCAGTAATGATTGACCTTTTATTCTGCATAGAGGTGGCAGCTCCTCCAATGCCAGAGATGACTCCATTGGCTGCCACCCGTTCCCAGCCCTGTGGCCTCTTGGAGTGAGCAGCGATGGTGACATCTGACCCGGTGTCAGCCACACCTGCAAGAGAAACTTTGATCCTGTGTTAGATAAGCCACACTCTATCATAGGTCTGTCTTGGCCTAGCATCTCTGCCCAAAAACCATAGGATTTTCTGGCAAACCAGTCCAGGTGGGTACAAGAAAAGCTTGGGTGACAGGTGTGCCCTTAGTCAGACGCCAGGGTGGGTCTGTACATGTTGCAGTCACAGTGATCTCATCCCCGGCATTCCGCGCTTCCGGAAGCGCGTGTACCTCACTAAGAGCGGCTGCTGGGATGAAACGTCTCTTGGGCCACCCGGAGGCCCGGGTTTAGCGGCTGGAATTGGGCAGATCGCTTCAGCCCGGGATTCAGCAGGAGGGCGCTCAGCAGCGTCCCCGTGGCCTGCCTGACCGCGCCGCCAGGCCTGGGAGCGGCGGTGCCCTTCCCCACCGGC
>VZRH01007905.1:45479-68046 GCA_013397555.1 Urocynchramus pylzowi | reverse complement strand
GCCGGGAGCAAAGGATTTTCCCCTCCATGTGCTCTCTCTCCCACACACAATGGAGGTTTCCCCTTTTAACCCTTTAACCCCTCCCAAAGTTATGTCCATCAACCCCTTCTTTGCTGTCCAGTAGTGGAGATCTCTTCTGCAAATCCTGATTGGCAGTCAGATGTTGCCATAGTGACAAGCTGGCCCTCCCAGATGCCCCACCCCCAGCTGTCCTTTGATAACCATGCAAGGGGGTAAAACATAACTATGAATCTATAAAACTTTTCTTAACCTATAAACATGATATTTGTCTATTAATTGTGAGAGTCAATCATTGTGTTACTCATCTATCACAGCAAGGGAGGGATTTGAGGCCAAGGCACGGCAAGTAGTGGCTTTGTAAGGCAAGGCAATGCAAGTGCTTGAAGGAGAAGAAAAACAAGGCCAGGTCTGGACAAATGAGTCAGGAAGTCAGGTGGCTGATGGGTGAGCAAGTCAATCCAAAGCAGTGGAGAGAAGCCTGCGTGTGTGTGGAGGATTGTGGGCCAAGTTGTGTGGGTAAGTGTTTTTGTGAGTGTGGGGTAGGAGGGTGGGTGGTGTGGGCCTCCTGTGCGGGGTGTGGTGGCAGTGGGAGCTACCCCACCACCAAGAATGTGTGGGAGAGAAAGATGAAGTGGAGTAAGATGAATGTGTCTTTATAAACAAACCATGTGAATCTGCTTGTAGACAAGGCCAGGAACTTACAGACAGTGAAATATCAGAAGAAGCTCTTAGTTCTAGAAAGCATTGCTAAGCAACACTGTTGACTGTTGCTCTGCCAAAGCTGTGTTAAATTACTGTGAAAAACATGTTCACTCTCCTGTGAAAATTAAAAAAGTTTAATAAAGGACAATAGAAGACAAGGACCGTAGAGCAAAGGTTGTTAGGGCCAGGTGCATCTTGGCACTCTGCCAAGACCACACCATCACCTTTGGGGATACCCCTTAAATACCTTTTCCATTACTTCATCATTTTGCATATTCATAGACCTGTATGCATATCCACACACTAGTTTACATATTCCAGGAACTATTTTACGTGGCCCCTCCTCGGGTCCGCCTTTTTAGAGCATGCGTGTTTCTTGGCTGTGGTTTTGCCTCCTTCTCTTTATCGCTTCCAATTTGGGCCTTGGTCCACACTGTTTTCAGATGGTGAGTGCTGATAGTTGGTATATCTGTAGCAGGTGTCCTCATCCTATGTTCATTGGATGTTATCCCATCCAAGCAGGCATTTTAATACAAGCATAGCTATTTCACTACTATGTCTAAGCTTAATTAACAACAGAAATAAAAACTATATAACAAAGTTACTTTAACATCACACATATAAAATCCATTTCAATATTTGTGAAAAGCCAATATTATAATATGTATCTACAACATTACTGAACTTAGAGCAAGAAGAGAGATTTATTAGAATTGTAAAGAATTTATTTTTCTTTCTTTCATATAACATATCTGCATTAATTACAAATGCATATGAAGTGTAACCTTGCTAAAACTGAAAAAGAGCTTTTATTGAAATTAGTAAATAATTTCAAATGTATTGAAATTAGTAAATAATTTCAATAATGACTTCCGCATGGCTAAGTGATAAGGAATTAGTAAAATCATCAGATTAGCCTAGAGAAGGCGTGTTGTAAACCAGCTCAACAGTAAGGAGTTCAAGCAGGTTTTAAATAACCACATGTGTTACAAATTCCTACTGAACCTTTTAAAATCAATAACTGTGCTTACAAAGCAGCTATTGTCTTTATTTGGGTGCACTTACAGACTGGTATAGATGTCTTTTGAAAGACTGTTTCTTTTTCTATACTAGTGCAGCTCTGCTGTGCCTCCTTGTCAAACAATCATTCCACCACAAATCTTTGACTATTTTTACTTGTATATATTTTTATTGTTTTAAGAAAGCTTCTCAAATCACTCAATGTATGGGGAGTTTACCTTTCCCCCCCATGTCCTCATCTGGGAAATTAATATAAAGTTAACATTCCCATCCTGAATCTGATTTAATGTACAGATGCCTACTGGATTTTCCAGTGCCTAGTCACTTGATGGAAGTATTCAATAATTTTACAAGACAGAGATATTGACTGTGATTCCACAGCAAAGTGGAGTTCAGCTCCAGCTGTTGTGATCTCCCAGCATGTGCTCCCAAACCTGACTCAGTAATGAAAGGGATTTTTTTGAGGCTTGAAATTCAACTTGTTACATACAATTCAACTAAAAGTCACAGAGTCAAGCTAAAGAAATGTCTTATGGCAACTCTAATCTACTGTTTGATTTGTTATCAGAGGAAAGATATTCAGGTCTATATTCATTATCTTAAATCAATGTGGTTGTTTTGTATATTTGGGATGCTGGCTCTGAAAGTGAATTGCCAGTCACTTCTGCTAGCCCATGAAGGACTTCCTGGTCTTTATTGAACATGGAAATGGCATCTTCATTGCTTAACTACAGAAGACAAGGGTGTTTGAATTTCACTTTTAAAAAAACAGAAGAGGAGTTTGCCATTTGTGTTTCAAATGGGCAATTTTTTTGCCCAAGGATTCTTCCCATGAAAACGAGTAGGGCAAAATTCTGTCAAATGTTCAAATGCCCTGACTCATAAATACATAGTGATAGAACTGTTAGAAGAGTTTCAAAGCTCCAAAAGATCAGGAGTTAATTGTATCAAATGTTCAAAATTGATATATGAACATGGGCTTACTATGCTATATATCACCTATTCAGTTTTAATCTGAATTTCAGGTAGCTAATATTGGAAAAAAAAAACCTAACTGACTCAATGTTGCACTTTTTCAAGGTGCTGTGGTTAAGGCTGTCATACCACTGTAATTTCTTCTGTGTATAATATAACAAAGGAGATTACAAAGGTGACTTGGGCTGGAAGAGATGCCTCTGTTTATTCCAAATGGTGTGATCTGGTTTTCTTTCACACACTTTGAAGATCACAAACAACAGATTGTTTCTATGCACATGATATGAAGGAAAATTTAAGCAGCAATCTGTTAGGTAATGCAGAAATTTTCTCATCATCAATATGGGGAAGACTGCTTTCAGGACTCGTGTGAGCAACAGGGTAATAGAGCTCTGCAGGACAGCTTTGCAGCTACTTTGCAGCAACAAGCAAGGATTTATTTTCTTAAGTTTTCTGCCTTTTATGAATGTTTTTGGAAGTTGCAGGACTCTGGTTTAGATCCATCAAGTTAAAAGGCTAATATGGTTTACCATCCCGTGTTATGTGGATGGAAATTATCTCAATGTGTTGCATTTCCTTGTATATGTCTGAGGTATCTCACAATGTCTGCAAATGTATGCTGCTGAAACAGACTGTAGAGCTCTGAACAGGTCAGATCATTTTGTTCAACAGTCGCCTAAATCTCTGAAGTTGAGGGTTGTTGCGTGTTAGCATGCACAAAATGCTTCTTCCTGATACTACTTAGGAGTTGTGCTTCGCAAAATGTCTTCCAAGCCAAAATGCTTATTTCTATTTTTTAATTTCCCCCTCTATGAACGATGCAAATTTCATTCCAGTGTACTTTCACAACTTCTGAGGGGGTTTTTCATACAAATGTGAGTTCCTGCAAGCAGCAAATTATTTCTGCATGAGTGTATCTTTGGCAGAGACCTGTTGATATTTGAGTGTTTATTCCAGGTGTAATATTTGTAAAGCAGGGTAAATAATTTGCATGGCTAGTGGATGCCAGGCACATGCTTAAATAAACTACAATTTATTCAATGTACTTCCAGCATAATCAATGCTACTTCTAGCAAAAGCAGCATTGATCCATGCTGGAAGTAGAGTGAGTGGTTAAAAGAATCATGCAGGATGTAATTCAGTTATTTGATTTGTCTTATTCACATCAGCCAGAAGGCCTGAATTTTAACACTTTGTCTTTCTTTTTCAAGTTGACTGCCCTTAGTGCTGGGCCATTTTCGGTTTGATGTCTGAATCCCTCTCTGTTTCTTGCTCTTCTTCATTTTTCTTGCCTGGATTAATTTTGGGTTTAAAAACCCTTAGTAATGCTACATTTTGCCTGATGCAGAAAGGAGGAAAGTAACTTGGAGATTCTGGAAGCAGGAAGACAATTTCTTGCCCTTTGATGTTATGATAAAGCATAGAGGGATAAAAACAACCTGTTAGGAAAATTCAGTTCTATTAATTTAAACAATTGCATTACTCAACCAACAAATAGTAATAGGCAAGATTTATACACAGCTTTTCATTTTTGAAGCCATTTAAAATAAACACTTGGAATTATAATCATATAATTTTATTATATTGAAAGACTAGATAGAGTTGAGGGATCAGGAAGATGAGTAAGAGTCCCTATCTATTACATATTGCAGTAAAAGTATGGTTTTTATTTCACTCACAGCCTGATGTCTGCTCCATCTGGAGGTGCTTTCATTTGATGAGAGTGGAACATGCTGAGGTTCTGAAAAGTCATGATTGAAAAGTCATTCGGTCCTTTTACGGACTAATGGGATTTGTTGATGTATTCAGCAACCTGATCCTGTGGTCTGGAGTCCAGACCAATAGGACTGTTTCTCCAGGCTGTTTTCACTCAACTAAATAAATGGTCAAACTTCTGCTGATGGTACTAGGAAGACAACCAGATGCAAACATTGGATTAGCTCTTTCTACTGTATAAATGTGCAAACTAGATTTGGGTTTTTTGTCTATGGAAAGAGGCAAGGATTTAACAATTCCTTAAAAGGTCAATAATGTTTGAGCATCCATCTGACCTTCACAAGATTGTTTTCAATTTTTCTGGTACATGCTCTTTTTATAAGACCCCATGTTTGTTTGCCTGTTTGGGTTTGTTTTTTTTTTTTCATATTTGACGTTTTTTTAGAGTTCTTTGTCAGATTTCAGTTTGGAAATCTTGGAAAAATTGCTAGACCATTTCAACTCAGTATAAATGCGTAAATAGAACTGCTAGCTAAAAAAGGAAATGTTTGTTCCACAAGTGTGTGGGTGAAGGGAAAAACCATAATGCGTACTCCTCTCCTTTGTTTGTATTTGATCTTGAATGTTCTAATTTGATGAAATCTTGGCTTTAACTTGAAGTTTTCGTTTTCCTCTTAACCCCATTCTTTTACTTGAAGTGAAATGTGTTCTAGGTTGACTTGATAAAATTGAGTAGCATACTTCTGCTAGAGACGTAAGCAAGCATCTGTGGGCTGCAAATACTGATTTTGTTAGCAAGAGGGGCACTCAACATTTCTTTGAGCTTGTCTCTTTACTTCTATTTCAATATGATAAACCCAGAATATATTCTTCAAGGTCCTCATTTGTGGCGGCACTTTTCATTCACTCACATTAAGTATACCTGAAGACCCAATTTACCATATTCACCCTTGTCTTGTGCGACCTCAAGGAGCAGCTCCAGAAAATGGGAGTGTCCTTGAAGTTCTGTGGCACATCTGGCAGCCTGTGCAGGTCCTTCAATTGCTCCAGTGTCTGAAATATTGCTTGGAACGTGCATGGAAGTGTTTCTGGCTTCCTTTTGAATCTGTGACTACAGTGGTTCTGTCAGTGTCAGGACTCCTGTCATTACTTTCCATTTTCTGGTACACAGAATTGCATTTTCCTGTGCCAGTGTTTCTGACTTTATCTTGCGTTCCAGGAACTTGCAGTGTTCAATTTTTGCAGTATTTTGTTGTTACATGACATCTTGTGATGTGTATGTTGCAATACACGGAAGTAATTTTATAAATTAATTACCAGCTGCCTTAAGAAACAAAGACGTTAGGAAAAATGTTCCCTTGGCTTCCTAGTCCCTTCACATTGGTGATACATTTCGACAATGCAGATAGATTTAATCCTGAAGTTTCTTTATTTGTTCTTTTTTTGTTTGCTGGGGTTCTTCCTTTCTTCTATCCTCATTGTGTATCAAACAACTATACAAAACTAATGTTGCTACTACTAGATTAAAAAGACTGTGAAAAGAATTGTGCTAATTAATTAGCTGTGACACATTGGTGGTTTTAGAGCAAGAAATCTGTGCCTTTAAAATTGTCTTATTTACTAAATGTCTTTTGAAACCTCCTGAGGAAGCCAGCCATGTTCCCATGGTTAACCTAGTCATATCACTACAGATTGCTTAGTATTTTTTGTTTTGTGCACTACAATTGCTTTTGATCTGGAGTTTTTTCCACTTCAAGAAAAATTCTGGCCTTTTTTCTGTATGGTTTTTTCTCCTCCTTCCATTTTTAGCTCGATGGACCAGAAGCAGCTGTTTCAGGAGCCCTGGTCCATCTCAGTAGGGTTGTCTTGTGGGTTTGAGGTTTGAGTCTTTGCTCAGTGACTGATTCTACTTAGGATACAGATGCATTGGGTGAGAGATGGAAAGTGGGATTTTTGTTTTCTCGTTTGGTTGGTTTTCCAAATGCTTCAAGTACTAGAACTCAAGACACCTCATTTTGTTACAAAGCAATTTCTTAACTGTGTATGACAGACCAAAGGAGAGACTGTGTAACTTGACAAATCAGCAAGAAGTGTGCATCACTGTTGATATGCTGGAGGAGACTTTGGACCAAAAAATCTCATACAGTTCAGATTTGTCCTACACATGCTTCTAGACTTTGACGATGGGTCAGATGTGCACCTTTCAATTTATGTTGCTTCTGGTGTTACTGGGAATTTCTCATTCTGTAATTCTTGGTGGCTTTCTAGACTTTTAATGAGTCCTTCCTAGCAGTGGTGAATCTCCAGTTCTCGTCCATACAGAAGGCCAGGACTGACCAGTTCTCCAAGTGGTTTGGAAACTATGGTGTGTAACACTGTTATGTTACACACATGTCACCTAAGTGACAGAGAGCTGCTATTTAGAAGCTTCGAACTTAAAGGGTCAAACTTAAAGTACTCCTCTCCCTTCTTGGGTGCCTGAGTGCTACTCTGAGGCCAAGGACGTGGGATTACTGACCAGAAGCTACTTTTGGAGCTCTAATGGGTTAAAGCAGTATTGTCGGAATTCAGGACATCACTCTGGGTGCCCTGATCCCGGACCCCAGACGGGGAGCTGGGAGGTTCTGGCAGAGGGCCAAAGAGTCCTGGGAATTTGATCTTAGCCAAATGGGAGAAATTACCAACTTTGTATGAAGAAGCACAAGCCACAAGGGTTTGAATAATATAAGAGTGAACTGAGCACAGGGTGAAAAATAGAATTTTGGGGGTTTTACTATGGGGGTCTAGGAGACAAGATGGAGGATTGGGCGTTGTCTTGTCCTTCTTCCTTCTTCTTCCTAGTCTCCATCTTCGTGGTGATGTTGGCACTTGTGGACTGGTTTGGGATAGAGGTGCACAGTCTAACATTGGTGATGGGTATTGGAAAATAATGATAAACAATGCACACGTAATCCATAGTATAAGACACAGACACCAGCCCGGGGGCAGGCAGTGCGCCTTGACTCGACTTGCTAGACAGAGCTCTGTGGGTTGGAGAAAGAATATTTTAGATAAGGTAAAAATAAACAACCTTGAAAACTACAGCAGAAGAACTCTGTCTCTGTCTTCAACTACTGGGCTGAGAGAAAGGACTCTCGGGGGCATCCTGACCTCAGGAAACCCGAGACAGTGTGATTGTAATGGTGCTTTGGGTGCTGTGCTGATCTGCCATCTTTCAGCTGGAGTGGTCCAATGGTCAGGAAACAAGTGAGAGAGTCTGGGAGCTCAGAGCATGGTAGAGAAGGGGAGCTGACTTTTTGCCTTCTTTTTGGAACAAGTTTGAGCCAGAGTGAGAAGGGTATTTTTAAACATGTGAAAAGAGAAGCAGTTATACAGTCAGGTCTCCTTTTCCCTGGGATGTATTAACCTTAGAGTTCCTCATTAGATTGAAGTGCTTCATCATGTAAATTGTACTAGTAGACCCGTAGTTTGGAATCTGATATTGTAGCAGAAAATACAGCTGCTAGCTAAAAAGCAGCTGTATTTTCTGCTACAATATCAGATTATATTTGCCACCCTTAGGAGCAATTGCAATGTGTTGTTTTTTAGTTAGTTCCGTATGATGCTTGAGGTGCAGTTGATAAGATCTGCTGTCTACTATATTTCAGGTGTCTGTTAAGGGTGTTTGTATTTTAAGTTGCACTGGTTATGTTCACCATGGTACTTGCTATTCCTGTGGGTCTAGTCACTTCATTGTGACTAGATTTCATTCAGGGTAGGGAGTTCAATTTCTAGAGGGCTCCCTATGTTTAGTGCTGGCTATGTGAGTAAAGATTTCTTCTTGTTTAGCTGTTAAGGACAGCTACATTTATGGATGCTTAAGCTAATACACACTGGCGTTAAAGATGAGAAACCTGTTGACAGGATGGTTTCTACGATGGATGCGGAACTTTCAAGATGCTTTTTATCATCTGTCAGACAGTCTGTTTTCTCAAAAGCATTAGCTGAAGGAGCTTGTTGGAAAATGGGAAAAGCAATTTTTTTAGGCATTTTGTTGTCCTTTTGGTCATCAGGCAAAATAGGATTACCTTGCTTTTTTCCTGTATATTCTTCATGCATGGAATGATTAATTCCTGTCCATTTCTGCGAAGGAGAAAGTAAGAGATAGCAATAAAGCACTCTAAATTTTTTCCTCACCTTTTGTGGATTACTGAGCACAAAGAATGAAAGTTCAATTTATGGTAAAGTGTGTAATAAAAATATGTTCCTACAACCCTTTAGAGGCACACAATATGTGTTCTATAGTAGGCTGATTTTTCATTTCCCAAAGAAGCAGGAAGAAACATTCCAAGGAAAAACATGCTTACAAAGAAATAATATAGTCTTGTCAAGATTTGGATTATTCATCCATAGGACAAAAAGTGAGTCCGGCAAGTCAGAATAATAGCATGAATCACTGTAGTGCTGTGCTGTTGAATAGCAAACAAGAGCATTGACAGAAGAATAAACAGAACAGCCTTGTTCTGACTTACCTTTTGATAGACAATGAGATAATAAGGATCACAAAATATTTTGCAGTCCTCAGGAAGATTTTTCTTAAGAATTAGAATTTAGAACTAGATAATATTTGGAACTAGGTGACATTAGAACTAGATTTTCCTTATGAATTCAACAGCTATAACTCACTCTGACAGCTGCTATAGGGCTGAATCCTGCAAAGTTCGATGTACCGGAGCAGGCCAGCAGTAATTATCTAGAATTGCAAAAGGTCAGCAGCACTGCGATTCACATGACTTGTGCTAGCCTTCCCCATGCATCTGACTGTAGTTCCTGCCATTTCTAGCTCATTCAGGTAAGTATGAAAAACAAAATAGATGGAAAATATTGATGGTACTTGAAATTAGAGATAAACATTTCATGCATGGCTGAATTAGGGAATGAGTTTTCTGTAAGTAAATGACTACAGGTCATGTCAGGTAGAGGCTGTAGTTATATATCTGTGGTGATCTCAACTGAATGTCAGTGCATATAACCATTTTATCTTCTGTGTGTCTGGACTGCCTTCCCACACAGAATGGTGTTTTTGAAGGGACAGTCAGTGCTCTGTCACCCTCCCAAATGTCAACAAGAACTCTTGTCCAGACCACAGGTGCTCTGCAGGGTTCCTGGGTTTGATGAGCACAGGTTGCCAAAACTTAGTAGAACATACAGTCCAATTAGAAGCATGCCATTTGCTCATGTAACAGTACTAGCAGCTCTGAATGATTAATTTGGAGTATATCAACTGCTTGGCCTTAAGAAACTAGACAGAGTAAAAAACATTTTCAAGATGGAAATTCTGTGGAACCGTTGCTTGTTCTTCAATGCAAATATTCATCTGCAGATTAGTTGCAACCATATGTAAGTGAAGTCTTGTTAAACAGAGTAGTCTAGAGTGAAGGTCTGCATATATACTCCTCCCTGTCCCTAGAATTCTTCCTCCTGAGTTTTGTTATCTTTGAATCTTTAGCCATATATCTTCCCTCACAGTGCCTGCTATGGAATTTTTCTTTTTTTGAGAAATGGTTAATTTTGATCACATCTAGTTCTAATTCATTGGAAGCTGTAATTTCATTTTTTAAAAAGAATAATTTCAATTAAATCATCAGTGTTGTGGTTGAGTTTTCTGATAAAATAGAAGGTAGCATTTAGCGATTCCTCTAAAGNTCTTTAGCCATATATCTTCCCTCACAGTGCCTGCTATGGAATTTTTCTTTTTTTGAGAAATGGTTAATTTTGATCACATCTAGTTCTAATTCATTGGAAGCTGTAATTTCATTTTTTAAAAAGAATAATTTCAATTAAATCATCAGTGTTGTGGTTGAGTTTTCTGATAAAATAGAAGGTAGCATTTAGCGATTCCTCTAAAGTATCACCTTGATGGTATTTCTTTCAATCTTTTAAATTATTTTCACAAATGTTTTAACAGCAAGTGAACCAAAGCAAACCAAAATGTCTCTCTCCAGGAAATATGTAGATGCATACCATGCACCATTGTTTTTTTTTTCTTTGATTTCTAATTTTGTGTTTTGAGACTTGGTAAGATAGTCATTTAGCAGAAGCTTAACCTATAGTCATTTTGTGACTGAAAACTAGATTGTGACTTTGGAGAAGAATATTTTTTTTCTTGCTGCCATGACCTTAGCAGCAAGACCTTAGACTTGCTCCTTGTAGGTAGAAGTTGCAAGCGGAGTGAAAAGTTGGGTGGTGCGTCAGTTTAAAACAATTAATAAATGTGTTGTGTATAGTGAAGAAATTGAGATGTATTGTGACTCTTGATGTTGTGTTTTGGAAGACCTTCAAAATAGAACTTATTTTTAAAAGAGTAAGAATAAACAAACAATTCAGCTTGAAAATGTGTGAAGCCATTTTTCAATGGTATAGAAAAGAATATGTTACAATATAATGTCTTGTTGATTAAAAATTTCTTGTTACTTGATACAGTATAAAGTTTTACTGAATAATACCTTGATTCCCAGAGCTTGCATTGTATGACAGTGGTCTCCTGATTTACATGAGGCCCTGCTGTGTTTGCGGATGACACTTGGTTCCCTAAGATGTCATTGTGTCACAGTGGTCTCCTGGGTTACATGAGGCCCAGCTGTGTAGCAGTGGATACTTGCTCCCCTCCAATTCCATTGTCACGAAGTGGCCTCCCAGTTGCCATGAGGCCTTGCTGTGCAATAATGGTTTCTAGTAGGCCTGGCAATGTCCCAGTGGTACCTGTTTCCCATGAGGGCCATCTTGCTGAAAGTAGATTCTTGGATCATGGATCCATGAGATTCCACTGCATTACAATGTTCTCTTAGTTTCATGAGAGCCTGATGTGTTTATAATTGACCCTTGGTTCCTTGAGATTCCATTGCATCACAGTGATCTCCTTGGTACCCTGAGGCCCAGATGTGCCACAATGGAGCTTTCGTCCTGTGAGTTTCCGTTATGTCAAAATGGTCTCCTGGCTTCCATGAGGCCTGGCTGTGTTTGCAACTGAAACCTGATTTTTTGCTTATTCTTTTCTGTACTGTTATTATAACTTTTATGTATCCTCAGTATTAGCATGCATACATACAAATAAAAAGGAATAAAAAGGAACAAGTATGCCTGCTTAGAATACTGAAGATACATCAAAGTTATAGAAAAGGTATAGAAAATAATAAGCAAAAAAATCATCTTGGCATCAGTGACACAACACAGCCTGATAGAACTCAGCAGACCATTGCAACAACCTGGAATTTCATGGATCCAAGGCTCTACTTTGACAAAATGGGGCCCCATGAAACACAGGTGCCACTGGAACATTGCCAGGACTAGTAAAAACAAGGCTCCATTATTGCACAGCAAGGCCTCATGGCACATGGGAGGCCATTGTGTCACAATGGAATCAGATGGAAGCAAGTGTCCATTGTGACACACGAGGGCCTCATGTAACCCAGGAGACCACTGTCATGCAATGCAAGCTCTGGAAATCAAGTGTCAACTGCAAACACAATGGGGCCTCCTTGAAATCAGGTGCTACTGGGATATTGCAGGGAGAGGCGTAACTCAGTGTCCACTGTGAATCCAGTGTTCGTTGTGGCACAGTGCAGCCTCATGGAAACCTGGGGACCATTGTGAGGCAATAGAATCTCATGGATCAACCAAGTGTCAGTTGTGAACACGTGGCCTCATGGAATCCAGGGGCAACACGGACCGAGCCATGGCTTAAGGAAGCAAGGAGCCATTATGACACAGCGTGGCCACTTGGAACCCAGGAGAATATTGTGGGGCAATGGAATCCCATGGAACCAAGTGTCATTCATCAAAACAGCGAGGCCTTCTAGAACCCAAGTGACCATTGTGATTTCATGGATTCTCATGGAAAAAATGGTCTCTTATAAGACAGCAGGGTGTTGTGGAACACAGGTGCCCCTGGGACATTGCCACTGTGCATGGAAGCAAATGTCCATTATGACACAGCCACACCTAATGGAACACAGGAAACCCTTGTGACACAAGGGAATCTCAAGAAACCAAGGCTCTCTTGTGACACAGAGGGCCATCATGAAACCAAGATAACCACTGGGAGGAAATGGAATCTCATGGGAAAAAGAGTAAGTTGTCAACACAGCAGGGCCTCATGGATCCCAGATGCCAATGGGATGTTTTCAAGGCTCATGCAAGCAAGCGTCCATTGTGACACCGCTGGGCCTAATGGAACACAGGAGAACATTGTTACACAATGGAATCTCATGGAAGCAAGTGTTAACTCTTTTGAAGCAAGGCCTTATGGAACCCAGGAGACCACTGTGATGCAAGGAATCTTGGAGAAAAAAGTTTCAATTTGGAACAACGTGGGGCTTCATGGAACACAGGTGCCACTTGCGTACTGCTAGGACACGTGGAAATCAGTGTCCACTGTGACAAAGAGCAGCCTCATGGAACTCAGCAGACCACTGTGACACAATGGAATGTCATGGATCCAAGGCTGTATTTTGACTAAGATGGGCCTCACAGGCCACAGGTGCCACTGGGACATTGCCAGGCCTAGTAGAAACAAGGCTCCATTATTGCACAGCAAGGCCTCATGGTACCTGGAATGCCACTCTGTCACAAAGGAATCTGTTGGAAGCAAGTGTCCATTGTGACACAGCAGGGCCTTATGGCATCCAGAAGACCATCATGATGCTATGCAATCGTAGGGAACCAAGTCTTAACTGCAAACACAATGGGGCCTCATGGAATACAGGTGCCACTTGGATATTGCCTGGGCAGGTGGAACTCAGTGTCCATTGTCTCAATGGAATCTGATGGAAGCAAGTGTCCATTGTGACATAGCAGGGCTTCATGGAAACCTAGGAGACCTCTGTGATGCAATGCAATCTCCGGGAACTCAATGCCAACTGCAAACACAACAGGGCCTCCTTGAAGCCAGGTCCTACTTGGATACTGCCCTGGCAGGTGGAACTCAGTGTCCATTGTGGCATAGCACAGGCTCATGAACAACAGGAGAGCAAAGTGACACTATGGAATCTTGGGGAACTAAGATGGTCTCAATACAAATCTTTCTTGGGGTAACTCTTGTGAAAAACAAAGACTTTCTTTTGTCTTCAACATCCTGGATTATTTAGCTTTGGAAAATCAACTCATTTCCAAATATAACTGCAGGGGCGAGACATCATGCTTGTAATTAACCTTTATATGTGTATAACCTTTAGTGGAGATCCATCTTTGTGATGCACATCACATTTTATAAGAAAAGAGGCATTGTTGAATTGCTTCAGTGAAAAAAGCTTGAATGTACTCTGAATATGTGACACTTGTAGCTGATCTATAGCTGCACAAATAATTTGGCATAACAGACACTGACTCGACCAGCCTTGTTCAGTAGAGAACCAGGAGTAAATAAGTCCCCAGCTGCGTCACTGATAGGCTCAGTTCAAGCTCAAATAAGGGGACCCTAGCCAATCCCTATGAACCAGGAACGCACCTATATCATTGACCAGGGAGCTGGGCAGAGCTGAAACCTTTGTCCAATCGACTCTGTATGAGTGGGAAATTTGAAGCCCCTATAAAAGGGGCTGCCCTTCAATAAACGCTGACTCCATTGCTGCATGAACACGGAGTGTCATGTTGCTTGTCTGTCTCCAAAACTTCAACAATTGGTGACCCCAACATAATCACAACAGCTGCTGCCAATAGAGTGGGAAAACAGACGGGGCAGCCAAGAGGAGCTGCGGCATCTACAGAGCCACGGGGCAACCAGGAGGAGTTGCCCACAGCCTTTGAGCTGAGAAGAGTGGCGTCCAGCGCTGTGGGGCAGCCAAGAGGAGCTGCCTGCAGGCTTTGAATTGTGAAGAGTGGTGTCCAGTGCCACGGGGCAACCAGGAAGAATTGCCTGCAGCCTCTGAGCTGCAAAGAAAGGCACAGAGAGCCGTGATAGGTCCAGACCCTCCCCCCTGTTGTGGATTAGAGACACCGCAGGGAACATGGGTGCTGGGCTTCAGTACAGGAAGACCTCGTCCTAAAGGTATGGACTTTTATTTTAAAGAAAAGAGGGACAAAATATAATGAGCGGGCTCTACTAGCCCTGCTGGTGTGGTGTGAGAGCCACAGCCTAGGTAAGACTGAAGAAGCCTCCCTAGACTTAATAACTTAGGAACAGGCTAGAGGATTTATATTTGAAGCTGCCTCCATGGGTGACGAGACAATCCTTAATGTTATAAAGCCCTGGAGGCTTGTTATCGACTTATTAAATCAATTAGAGAGGCACGCGAGGACGGCGGAGGGTACACAGCAGGTACCGCCCGACGAGGCAACAGGAAGTGTGGACACCGCGCAGGGTGCGCGGGAAAGGAAGACGGGTGGAGCAGCCACAGCACACTACGAAGCCACCGCATGGAAGATGGGAAGCCTCCCTAGGCAGAGGCGACCTGCCCACGGAGCCTGCTGCTGCCATCTGGGACCGCGCCGCTGCCCCCTGCAGGGACGTCCCCCCAGCAGAATGTCCCCCGGTCGCCCGGAGCCGTGCCGCTGCCCCGGGCGGGGACGGTGTGCCGGCGGGGCGCCCTGCTGCTGTGCGGAACTGCGGAGATAACCCTGCCAGCGCGCGTTGTCAAAGGAGCGCGCTGCCACCAAGCCGGAGGGCGGAGAGACGCCGTGCTGCCGACCCTCATTGAACGGCCACTCTGCCGTTCCACCGTACCCTGCTGCCCCGGCTGGGACCCCAGAAGCAGCGTTTGGTAGCGGCGGGGAGGCGCGTTGGTGCTGCAGCTGCTGCGAGGCACCCAGCCGGCTCCGCTACGAGATGCCTTGCCCCCTGCGGGACAGAGCCTGGCCGCGGAGCAGTTTGCTGTAGCTCTGCCAAGCCCTGCCACACCGGCTACAGACTCAAAGGACACTAGAGATGACGCCATCGCCACTGCCACTGCTGAGACAGCACGGCACTGTAGCTTTCCGTTCGACCCCGGCGGGTCCACCCGTGCTGAGCCACCACCTTAGAAAGCCCCCAGAGAGCAGCTGCCGCATTGGGACCGAGAAAGCCCGGTCGCAACACAGCTTGGCGGTTGCGGGGCTGCCTCGCCGCCGCCGCCGCCCGGGGAAGAGATGCCGAAATCGGGGACCAGTGCGGCCCCACACCGCGCCGCTCCCACTGTAGCCGAGGTTCTGGTTTACTGCCCGCTGCTGCCGACGAGCCGGTGCCACAGCTGCAGTCCCCGGGACCGGGGTATCCTCCAGCCAGCCACTGCCGGCAAGCAAGAGCCACAGCCACTGTCTCCGTCCCGGCCAGGGCCGCGGCTCCCCGGGGCTGGGGGGCTCTCCAACAGCCAAACCCCATTGAACGGAGCGGAGCCCCGCTCCCTACCACAACTCAAACCTACCACTGCCGCTTTCCAACTGCAGAGCCTAGCAACCGCAGTTGCAGTTTCTGTTGGCTGCAGTTTCTGTCCACAGGACCTATTTCTAGCGACTAATTTAAAAAACTCCTTTGATAAAGTCATCAAACATCAGACTTGACAGAGAGTTATCATAAAAGCAAGTACCATCCCAATATTAATTTCTGTATATACCTTCACAGTTTTAGTTATAATTGGCAATGCTACATCCCTCTCTTCTCAAATATGCATTAATTTTCAGTAAAGTGTTGTTTTCCTCTTCCAAAAATCTTACAGTTTCAGTTATTAGCAGAAGTGTTTTGCATTTCAGTAACATTTCACATTTCCTTTCAACAATGCTTGTTGGTTTCTTTTGTACATAACTACTAGCCTATTCATTTCTTTAAAGTATGATTTAATTTATACAAAGGAATGTTATTGTTTTAGTCCATACCTATTATCCAAAACTGACTTTTGCAAAATGAATGCTCATGGAAGTGCTAATTTGCCAAACTTAAGCATTCAAAAGGAAACAGACACCCAAACCAAAATGGATGCTTTATATTCACTTGTCTAATGAGGCACCATCAGGTGACGCAGACTGAAACCGAGATCTGAGACCCTTTCTTACCACCTACTGTTGTCCATGTTTAATTAAGCCAGTATTGTTTTCACCATCTCTGCAAATGATAAGAAATATGTTAAAAGTAACATCAATTCCTTTGACTTCTAGAACACCTACAGTGTGTCATCTCTTACACTGATTTTACACTATATTTTCAATATTCTAACTTTACAAAAGGATTCTACGAATACAGCTGAATAGTGTTGTTAATATTCTATATATCCATCATGACCAAGGGGAGAAACCTTCACAAAAGAGATCCAAAAGCTTCAGATGTACATAGTAAACCATCTATGAGACCCTTAGAGTGACAATTCACTTATGACTTTACTCAAATACCTCAAGAAAAGACATTACAAACACAAAGATGTGTCATTTTTAAAATGTAAGCTGTGAAACCTAACCAAGACATGAAACATTTCCTTTAATAATCTTAAATTGATCTAGAATATAGTACTTTAAAAGAGATTGTATACCTCACTAAACTCAACAGCTGTAGGGTGTGTTACACTGAGGAGCGAAGACAAAGGACTCTGCACGATTCAACGTGAATCAAGCAAAAGCCGTTTGTTGTGCTTCTAAACATTGTTTATATTTACTTCTTATCTTGGTCTACACAGTCATGCTTGTTTAATAGTGTGACTAGAAACACTGTTTCACACTTCTAGAAACACTGTTTCTAGAAGGTGCCCATGTCATTCCTTAAAGGTGTAGCTCAGTTAAGGAGCAACACCAATAAAGCCCACAGATGAAAAACCTGTTGGTTTTTTTTTCTCCTTTAAAAAACCTCAGCTGTCTAAAGCGTGGTTTAGTAATTCAGGTAAGTTCAGCCTGCCACATTCTGTTGAAAAAGGATCAACTAAATCTACACTCTAAGATATAAAGAGCTGTTCAATGTATGATACACAGTATCATTTTCCCGCTGAACCTCGGCAACAGGAAAAGCTTCTCTCTGCCCCAGGAGCTGCAAGGAATTTGGGCTAGTAAATGACATCTGAGAATTGCTATTGATTCAGAGGCAGAAAGAGAAGTTCTACCATTAAAAGGCAGAAAAAGGGAAAGGTTTCATAAAACACCTCTGCACTCTAATTAATAAATATTTCAAATTCCCCTGTGAGAAGAATAGAACCCTGCAGCAATTAAGGCTGCACAGTTCAAAGCAGCGAGAGCGCAGCACACATCCAGAAAGGCAGTTCCAGCATCTAAAATAAATTAAAAAAGAAAAGAAAAGAAAGAAGAAAAATTCAATTTATTTTGTTTTAAAGTTAATTGAAGTTCTTAAAACCAAATAAACCTTTGCTCCTGATTTTGGCTCACTGACACACACACAGGAAGCCAAGGGTCACACAGGCCCTCCTTGCAGAATTCCTGATCCAAACCCTCACCTTTCCCACCCAGGGAAATCTGAGGGAAATCTGACAGAGGATTAATAAGGAACCTTTGTTGAGAGCAGTCATCACCCCAGGCCTTGAGGCTTGGCAAGATTTTGTAGTGAATGGACCCAAATTCAACTCCTCCATCTCTGACAAGTCTTGTCAGAAAGATACCGGACAGTCACTCAGAGCACAGAATTTAAAGACTGCACAAAAGCTTTGCCATGAATTACACCAGTTCCCTCATCACTCTGGGAGTGTAGGACCCGATCTTTGCAACCTAAGCAGACCTAATGCACTGGTTCCAGCAGCAGCTGCAGTTCCGAGCTTTCTGCTGCCTGGATTGCTCACCTAAGCACTCCCAGCAATCTCACCTCAGCCCAAAGACTCTCTGTCCTCAGAGGGAAGGAAACACAACCGGGGTGGGACACAGCTCTGGCACCCCATTTCCTCTTCCCTTCTCCCCTTTTCCAGCAGACCAGGCTGCTGAAATGGCATTTCTTACACAGTTCATCGCAGCAGAGAGGAGAAGAGGAACCTGTGACTTACCCACACCATGGGCAGGACCGGTTGGGTTTGGCTGCTCAAACACCAAAGCTCTTGGCATGGATGGGACAAGTTCAGTCGTTCTTCTTGTCCTGAAAGAGAGAAAAGGGAAGTTAAGCCCACTGTGGAATCAAAGACTGCCGCACTTCATCTTTTGTCTCGGATTGCTCACCATGGAGTTTTAGCCATAGAAAAGGAGAGCTGGCACCAAATCAAATAGAAAAGAGTTCTTTCCCAGCATTTTTATTCCAGGCATTCAAAGGAAGCTCATTTTTCTTCTAGCGTTGTTTCCCCAGTTTTAGCAGAACCATTCTCATCCCAGACCCCACTCGTCAGTTGTTCAATCCTTTGGCAATGGATCTGGACAAAGGAAGGGACACACCCGGATCACAGGAAAGCACGGAGAGAAAGCCCTCCAAAACCGGACAGAGAAAAACTACAGGAAATGCAGGAAGACAGAGTCCTTCTTTGCATATTTGCATTCCTTTTCTAAAGACTTCTGTGCAGCTGGATGCTATTTGCATTTGGCTTCCTTTAAAGGAATGGATTTGCTGCTAAACACATCTCAGGTCCAGATGTGACCAGGAGAAGGTGGGGATGGAGATGTGGAGTCAGAAAGGGAATAGCCAGGGCTATGCAGGGCCTGGGAACATCGAGGATGGAGAAGAGAAGGAGCAGGGATTGCTCTCCTTGTTTACATCCATCAGTGCAGGGAGCTTGGAAAACACAGGGTACCAGAGGGATCCTGGGCAGGACTCCTCAGTATAACTCTGGGATAAGGGCAAGCTGCTCCCGCTCCAAGGCTGTGCCAGGGAAGGAGGGGAATTTTTTCCTCTCCCCTTTCCAGTGGGATGCCACCCCCTGCAGAGGCAGGAAAACTGCCTTCCAATCCAGTACAAAACCTGCCTGGCAAGCCCAGGATGCCAAGGAGCCAGCACCCATTTCTCCTGGATTTCCTTCTCACAGGTATTTTAAGCCTGCTTTGCCTCACAGGTACTTTTCTGCCAAGGGCATTCCCATCTTTTTTAGATCCTGAGCAAAGGTTTGGAAAGCTGACTTTGATGAGAGAACTGCTTCCTCTTTTGATCAGTCTTACCTTGGATTTTCCCTCGGCACCAAAATCAGGGAAATTGGATTCAATGTGGCCTCAAAGGGCCATAAGATCCCAGCTAGCCAATCACCAATTCCCTCAGCACTGGTTTGTTGAATCTTTTCAGGGTTAATTTAGCAAACTTAAGGGTTTGGCGATGTCAGGATCAAAACAACCAGAAACCTGTGAAAAAGAAACTGAACTGAAGCTGGCTAAAAGTGGTCCCTGCCAATTACTCATTACAACAACTTGTTCAAAAGGAGGCAAGGATGGCTTCAATACTCACCAGCCCATCTGGCCAAGGTCAGAGCCCACCAAGGACACAGCAACCAGCAGGCACTTTTCTCCCACCCTCCAGCATGGACCTCCTCCCTCCACACACAGGGAACTGCAGCCACTCAGGAAACACTGCCTTAGTCCTGGGCTGGCAACAGGAGAGGCACAAAGAATATTTAGAACTCGTTCTGACCTCAACGTCATCCAGACCTGGGAGAAAGCACTTCCCACTGCTCCTGGAATTTTCTTCCCTCCCTTCCAGCTTTGGAAGGTTTCTGTGGGAGCTGGGATTATCCATGTGGTTCAGAAGCTGCTTGTGGTACCTAAAGCATTCCCTTGGGAACGTGGAGCTTCCCTCGTGCCTTTCATTTCTTTATCCCAAATATTCTCCCCAATGATCCACAATCTGGAAAGAAAAAAAAGGAAAAGAAGGAAGACCAGTTCACTGTGATATAAGGGGTGTTGGTTATCCCAACACACTTCCAGGTGAAAAAACATTTCTGCCACTCTAACAAATCCACTTGATATGGTCTCAACTTGATACTAACTATTTAAATATTGTATTGAGAATCATAAGGACACAACACTTGGAATTCTCAAGAATGCTTCAGCTTGGCTACTTCAAGGACTTTCCCACCCAGGGAACTGAGCATTCCCAGATTTAAATACCATATTTGATACAAATCTGATAGAAATTTGATATTGTTTGGCTACTAAGCTGTTAATGAGCCATTGAGTGTCACTGCATGATTGATAAAACATTGTGAGAAGCTCCACCCAGAGGGAGGAGCAAAGTATTCCTACCTGGATATAATCTGAGATTTGGAACACCACAGTTGGGCTTTTCCCACTGGATTCCCAGAGGAAGACCAGGCCCATCTACACCACCACTGGATCTTCAGAGGAAAACTACACCCTTCTTACAGGACCACTGCTCCAACAGAACCACATCTGTCACTGCAGGAGCACTGCAGCCACCATTTCAATTGGACTGCTACCACCACCCTGACCAAGAGGGTATCAGGTCATATTCTGACTGTCAGTGTTGTTTTGTATTACTGAATTTTTTATTTTACTTTTATTTTCTTCCCTAATAAAGAACTACTATTTCTACTCCCATATCTGTGCCTGAGAGCACCTTAATTTCAAAATTATAACAATTTGGAGGGAGGGGGTTTACATTTTCCATTTCAGGGGAATCTCCTGCCTTCCTTGGCAGACACCTGTCTTTTCAAACCAAGACAGATGGAAAAGAAGTCCCAAAGGGTGCTTAATTCCAAGCAGGTAGTGCTGCTGAGGTTGAATCCAAGAGGACAAATCTACTGGGATCAAACAGCAGTGGTGGACAGGATGGGTTATGACACAGACCTACAAAGCTGGAGCCTTCTGTCTTCTCCAGGGCTCTCCCAGAAATTCTCCATGTCTGGACATACTTCCAGTCTCCCTACTGGGGAGAATGGACTTGGATATCCCAGGTGACTGCTGAGGCTCAAACAATACAGTTCTGCAATGATCAAAGTGGTTTTCCCAAGGAAATGACATATTCTCTGAAACTGGGATAACCTATCCCATGGCTTTCTCCAGGAAGAGTCACAGCTGGATATGCTCTTCCATTAAGGATTCCATAGGGGCTCACCTTTTGCTTGGAGCTTGGCTGAATTCCTCAGCAATGCCAGGATGTGGCCATTTGAGGTTTTTGGCAGATTTGGCTCATTTGCAGGCTGTGTTTCCTTCTCTCAGCCTTCCTGCTGGATTGTGGTCTTCAAGGAATCCGTAAGTCCCATTTGACTCCTGGTTCTTCTGGACAATTTTTGCACCATTCTACAAAAGGAGGCCCTCTGTTAGGATGCTTTTCCCTACCATTCCTCAGCAGTTTTATCTGCCAGTCCATTCTCTACATCAGTTGGGTTCTGACTTCCAAGATTTCTGAGCTTCACAAGGCAGGAGATTGACTTGGCTTGGGAACTAAACACTCCTGAGGAATCGTCTGATAACATCACCATGTTTGACAGCTGATTCCTGTGCTGAAAGGATCCCTTTCTTCCCTTCAGGCAATTCCAAGGCTCGCTGCTCCCATCTGGGAATAGCCCCCAGTTTGGACTTTCTCGTGGATTATCCCTCCAGTCTTCCCTGCTGGCATCCTGCTCAGGAATCCACAGGGGTACAAATTTAGCAATTAACTCTTCTCACCCCTGCCCAGTTCTAATTCCAAAGGATTTGGTGTCTGCCTTACCCAGATGGAGTCTGGTTCCAACTCTGTTCTTACTGCTTCTGCTGCTTTCAATGTCCCAGGAATTCTACCAACAGAGTGACAGCACTTTCCACTTCCTCCAGGATTCCCTCTGTTGCATTTGGGTGCTGTAAGAATATGAAAACCTGGGCCTGCAGGGCTTTATTATCAGGAATTACATTCCTGGATTTGTTCATTTCCTAATATTATCTCTTCCCAACAAAGCATTGGGCATACAAGGAACATAGAAATAGATGTGCTAATCACTGTTTACTCCTCTGGAATGTCAGAGCTTGGAAAAAGGGGCAGTTTTGGCTTTTCCTGATGGTACCCGTGAGGTGTGTTTTACCTAAAAGCCTCTTCCCATGTCTTTCCCTCTATCCACCAAAAATCCACCTGTTCATTCCTCAGCTCTCTTCCTCCCTCTCTTCCTTTATCCAACAGAATTTTAATAGGTGAATATTCCCCTCTGGAAGAGCAACTTTCATTCAAACAAATAACAAATGAATAATTTTCTTTGACCTTCATTATTAGGATTCCACCAAAAGCTAGTGGATGGAAAATGATCCTCCCCCGGCCCCTGCTGGATTCCCGAAGCAGGGATTCTTTCCCTCTTCCCCCCCC
>VZRH01007905.1:34065-44851 GCA_013397555.1 Urocynchramus pylzowi | reverse complement strand
CCCTGCTGCCCCGCCCCCTTTTTGGGCTTTTGTTTCCCATCCTTGGATCCTTTCCCTCACTCCAGGAGCTCCCAGCAGTTCCACACCCTCTTTTCTCCCATCCTGATAATTTCTCCAAGAACAGATCTGTGCATTTCCATTTCCTTCTTTTCTCTGACAATTCCCACAAATCCAAACCTAAACCTGACACAAGGAACTCTCGGTGCCTAAAAATTCAAATCCAGACCTGGCCATCCCTAAACCAGCAACTCCAAACACACAATCCTGGACAATCAGCATTCATTTAAACCTAACATTTAGGACACATTGAATGCTTCAAAATTCTCAAGAAACATCCTGTTGCCTTCAGCTCCCAAGGATTTTTGCTTTGGACTCACATGGATTTGGGGCTCAAGGGATTTCCCTGAAAAAAATGGTGTGGTGCATGCTGGAATCCCCAATCCCATGAATCCAGAGAGTGTTAGAAGCTTACGCTAACCCAGGCCACTAGAAAGGGACTCGTAATAGTGATGAAGGGGCACTGCTGGACACCAGCCAACAGCAAGGGGACACTTTAAACACTCGCCTGAAACTTTGCAGTGATTGGGAACACCAGCACCAGGGGCTGCACCCTGATGTGCTGAGGCCTGAGCAGCAGGGCTGACTTACAAGATGAATCTTGGGCACTGTATGACTGATACCATCAGTATTATTTAGCTAAAAATAGATGACAAAGATGCAAATGTAACAAAATTAAAGGGAACTCACACAAGCAGGGAAGGAGGAAAGAAAATAACACCTACTAAGCTCAAAAGCAGAAACACTGTATCAGTGTTCACCAACATCCTGATTTTTTATATTTAGGTTTTTTTCTTTGCATTGGATTTTATTCCCAACAGTTGTCTAAGAAATAATGTTATTAAATGTTTGTTTCTATTGGTACAGTGTGAGAATTTGTTATTGCTCTGTGTGTTTGGCTTTGGCCACACTTGTAGAGACACAAAATAAGCACTTGGATTCCTCCAGACACAATGGGCAACCTGTGTCAGAAGCCCCCTGTGGATAAATTGCTGTTCTCCTGTCGATCTGCAATGGTGCTGAGTTTTGCAGAGTAGTTGAAGGTTTTAACTACCTTCACAGGGGAAGGCTGATGGACTCCTGTGTTCAGGGCTGTGGTGATGGTTCTGCCTTCTGCATGTCTTTCCTTTGTGGACACAAACCAGTGGAAAAGCAAGGCTCTGAAGCACCCAGGACCCTCCTGAGAGGGCCACCAGCACTGCCCCCCTTCCAGTAGCAGTGCTGAACACACTCACCCTCCTCTGGCCAGTGCTGCAGCAGGCAGAGGAGGGAGCTGCCTCAGGAAAATGGGATCTTGGCCCTGCTCCACCAGGTACCAGCCTCTTTTTCTCTGCTAGGCAATGTGCCTTCACATGATAGATGAGTCCCCAAGGGATGGGCCTTGCAGGAGCAGCTCCCCCTGCTTTCATTCCAGTGGCAGCTTGGTTCCTCGCTGGGTGGAAACTAGAGCATTGGGTAGAATGCTCTCCCAGGGTGAGCACTCCTGGTGACATGGCCAGGACCCCCAGCCCTGCAGTTAAAAAATGACCACAGACCCACAGAGAGAACCACGGACAGGTAAGAAATGCTCCAGCAGGCAAGGCTGGGTTGAACTGCTGCATCCTGGGCATTGCTTTGCTGCTTTGCATCACAGCTCTGCAGCCAAGAGGCCCCTGTTGTCTGCAGCAACCCATTTGGTGCCATGTGGGACCACAAGGCAGCAAGAACAGGACATACTGGAGACCCAGGTGCAGCAGCCACATAGAAATGCTTTGAGGTTCAGAGACACTGAGCAGAGCAGCTACCCCATGTCATACCCAGACTGGAAGGGGAGCGGGAACTAAGCATATAGGACTGGGTCATACTTTGTTTCAAGGCAGATAATTCCCCATGATTTTTCCTTATTATTTTGAACTCTAACAGTATCAAAACCTTTGTGTTTCTCTGTGTTTAATATACAATTTTCCAGTGAGCTGGCTGCTCACAGTTTTTCTCTGTTTCACCACAAAATCGGTTGTAAGTTGTTTTTGGATCAAATCCCAAGATCTCCCTTTCCTCATGGATTCGGAAGGAAAAAGTTGAAACTGAGGTGCCTATAAAATACCTGTGGAAAAAAAATCAAAAAGGGTTTGTGAGGGGG
Source organism: Urocynchramus pylzowi (assembly GCA_013397555.1). Classification (NCBI taxonomy): domain Eukaryota; kingdom Metazoa; phylum Chordata; class Aves; order Passeriformes; family Fringillidae; genus Urocynchramus; species Urocynchramus pylzowi. The sequence goes on along the minus strand of VZRH01007905.1, from coordinate 42,675 downwards.
GGCAAGTTTTTAAAATGCAAGTAATTAGATTTCAGTCCAATGAGCTTCACTGTTCAGTGAAATGATATGATAATAAAATTATCATATATACACACAACATAACCATTATACATCTACTACAAACATCTCAATTATATACTTGATTATATAATGTCTTACACTACTTGTGAACAACCTTGGGCCAAAAATCCTATTCAGTTTTGTGACAGTGCTGAATAATAAGCTTTGGCTGAATAAAAGTCAGGTTTGCTACCTTGCATGTGCGCAAATCCACTGGTCAATCACAGCCAAGCCCCCATCCTTATAGAGTTCCAGCTCCTCCAGAGAGGGTTCAAACCTCACCATCTCAGGCAGCAGTTTCTTGAGCAGTTCAATCTCTTAAAAAAGGAAGGATATGAATTTATCTCTACATTATGAACAGCAACTCACTGCTGTCACATAATGTGTTTGTTTAAGGAAAACCCTGGGTGAACAGTTACAGAGCAAGTGACACCAAGATCTACCAACAAATTTTACAATTCAGTTGCTGAAATTCACAGCACTGCAGGCAGGGAGGGGAGCCAGTGGTAATTGCTGCAATGCCTCAGAAGTTACCAATCCTGAAGTGACTGTGATCTGCCTACCTTCCTCAACAGCATCAGTGGCTACAAAAACTTTTTCAAGTTTAAGTGTCTCCAAGAGGCTGTGGATTTTCTTTACTGCTCCTTGCAGGGAAGGCACGTCTTCTCTGTGACCCCAAATGAAGTCTCTCCTTCTGAGATGAACCCCAAGGTATGGGCCGCCTAGAGCTGTGCCTGTCTTAACCTAAGAGAGAAAGATTGAAACTTTAAAACTTGAGAGCATCACTGCTCACACTGAAAAGCCAGAATGCATCTTCTCTGGATAAGACACAGAAGCTCTCTAGTTGCAGAGAGATTTTTAAAATTTTTAAGTATGGACTGGAAGTAGCTTGGGATGCTTGTTGCAACATTTAGATCTTGGGTGGCCACCGTCATGCAAGAGAAACTGGAGTGCCAAATCTTTGTAAGCAAAAATTCCTTTCCTTGACCAAATAAATTCTCAACTGGCAGGTGGCAGCTGAACTTTACACCCACACGTAGTGCTGAAAACAGGAAGAAATTCAAGTTTCCTTTACTGAAATGAGGGCAACAAATATCTGGCCCTCAGAACCAGTCAGGCACACCTCGACAGACTCTGTTAGCTCATGTCACACAGGAAGAAGAAAGTGCATGAGGAACATGTGTGTTCACCTCGATGTGAGCAGAAGAGCGTCACCCATGTGTACCTTCCAACGTGCCCTGCAGCCAGGACTACACAAACAAAATATTTGTTATGGGGAACAGACTGTTAAGGATTTTACCTTCATCTGTGTCCAGTCCTCCTTGTACTGAGTCCTGTCTGCCTCATCAGTGGATTGAAGGTATTTCTTCCTAAACTTGTCTCCCACCACGCGGAGGTGTTTAGCAAACACCATGCTCCGACGGGTCTGTCAGAATTAGAGCAGACACTGAGTCAGAAAAAGGAGAGCTAAAAATGAGTAAGTAGGTGGAGACAGTTTCACACACACAGCACTTCCAGGATGCAGTTACTTCTGGTACACCTATGCAGTACTCTAAGCAACGATTTTATCCAAGCTTTAATAGGGATTTATAAACAGCATACTCACCTGCCCCTGCAATACACAGGTATAGGGAGGACACTGCAGTTATTTACACAACAGAACACATGATATACTAAATTAAACACCCTAGCAATATACCTCACTTCTGAAACAAAAGCTGGGAAAACACTTTAGTGTGCAAAACACCTGTAAGAATAAAAGCTGCTTTAAAAATACTATGCATCGAGCCACAGACATGCCTATGAAATTCAGTGGAAAAATGACGAAAAAGGAATTATTTCCTTAACCTGTGAATAATAATCTCTAAGAGTCTGTGATGCAGTTACCACTGTACACAGCCACAAGTGGCCTTTTTATTAACAGGCAAATGAAAATTAAGGAAATCCCAAGTTTTCCCTTTTTGTCTGCAAAGAAACAGAGAAGGGAGTGATGCTTCTCAGAGGAGCATGGAAAAAAGAGAAGAGGCCTTGGGCCCAAGCTGCAGTGAGTAAATTTTTGTTTGGACATCAGGCAAACCCACTGGGACAATGTTTAAAGTGCCACTGAAGAAATGTGTTATGGAACCATGTGGATTTCATGTCTGCTTTTACAGGACAAGTCATACTCAAATACGGTACCTGGGTTGCATTTCTTTCTTTGAGAGGTCACTCTCAATGAATAATTCATGGCTAGCAAACTACTATTTGGTCCACTTCTGAAAACATGCCATATCTCAAGTGAATAGCCAGATATTTGCAAGACTGAGGTCCATGTAATTTGTTTTGTAGTATCATGACAGTCAGTTTTTCTTAGGAATTTTAGCTATATCAAGCACTCCATATCATGTTCCATTTTCCTGTGTCTGAACCTTAACATTTTCTTAAAACTTTTATGACAGGAATTATTTTACCATATACCTTTGCCTTGAAACCCATGGGAATTTTGCCTTTGAAGCCAATGGGGAGGGATCTAGGACAATAATGAGCACTTTACAGAATTCTTTTGGAAAGACTAATCTTGAGGTTGACTAGATAAGAAACTGCTCCCCTCTGACGGTAGATGTGCTATATAGGAGAGGTCCTTTTAATCACCATGACCTGCAGCACTGGGCCTTTAGGCTCAAGACAGCATGGCAAATTCCTGTGTCACATTAATCCATAGCAGCCTGAAAACCATGTTAGCACACATTGTGGAAATAGAACACACAAGTGACTTTCAAGACAAGAAACCCGAGGCAAAACTGAAGCACATGTTGGTTACTGAATTTTTTAGCAGAGCCAAGGAAAAAGACTAGAGAAGCTATCTGTAAAATACTCACATTCCAATAATCTTTCCCTCCGTAGTGGTCATGAAGAAGGTTTTCAGCTCTGTCTAACATCACTGACCTATTGAAAATTGTAAAACTGAGTGCAGTTCCCTTAGGAATAGAATTTACATTATGACATTTCTTTACACATTTGCTAGGATAAAGCACAGACTATAGTCTGTTTGCTAAGGGACCATGGGGAATGAGGGACAGGCTCCTATGAGGCAAATTCTAGTTCTCTACAAGGCAAATTGTGACCCACAGTCTGCTAGGGAGAGAAGGGAACCATGCCACTCCCTGTGCCTGCTCTCTTCCCTAATAAATGGTATCCTGATTCTGAAAGTTAAACACTAACAAGCATTAACCACCCCTCACAGTCTTTGTAATAGTTGCTATAGGAGAAATTAGATTTCTAACAGGGAGAGTGATCCATGGGGGAGAAGTGACCTGTGTGATAATGCTCAGCCTCAGAGCACATGACAGCCTCTGGGAGGAAGCAGAAGATCATGAAAACAAACCCAGAGAAGGTGTTTTCCGCATGTAGAATAAAATGTCCTACAGTAAAACAACGGATCAAAGAACACAGAGACACTACCAAAATGTGTGGTAGCAGACAGCAGCTTCCCCTTCTCACAAATAAACCGTTCAGGATTGTGTGCTGGAAATATAATTGCACTATCAAAGTTCTAAGAAGAGATTTTGAGAACTTCAAGTATTCCAGAGTGTAAGAGATGTAAATTTAGTTTGTGAGCACGCTGATAAGCAAACATACAGAGAAATGCTTCTGCTAAAAGAGATCAAGGTCATTATCTGCATCTCCTTCTACTAAATAGAGAGGAAGCAAATAACCAATCAACTTTGGATTATCACTGCTGATCATCAGCTGGACACCTGCATGGAAGGCCCTAAATCACCTGGAAACAGACTAGACTGTGCTGGTGAAGAAGCAGCACTGCATCTAACAGGAAGATTGGAGGTGATTGAGATTACTAATCGAAAGGCATTGAGAAGTTTCCTTGAAGTGCCCACACTTGAAGGGTAAAAACCCAGTCCTAGGACCACACAACTGGTTGTCCAGCCAGAAGGGCAATATGGGAGATCAGAGCTCTGAACAATCATAGTAGTTTGAAGACACTGGCACTCACAAAGATAAAGGATATCTCACTGACATTTTTCCTAACAAGAAAAATCCTAACAAGATTTCCTGACAGCCTTCATGAAAGGCTTTTAAGAAAACTTGGCACAGAAAGGTTCTTGCATGGATTAAAAAAAAAAAAAAAAAAAGTTTAGACACAGGGATAAATGTATGGTTCTCATTGCAGAGGGAGGTCACAAGTGGAAGGTCTCTTCATCATATTCCTAAACAATCTACCAAAGCGCATGAAATTAGGTGACACAGCTTAATTATTTTAAATTCCTCAGAGCAGCTAAGGCCAACTATGAAGAATTAGAGAAGCCTGATCACTGGCCAATGAAGTGGCAGATAAAGCCTAACATAGGAGTGAGCATAGTAAAAAAAAAAACCCAACAAAACCTGGCTTCATCTAATAACTAAAGGTCTTGATGGTTAGGAATGAGGACAGTTTGATGCAAACATCAAGGCAACACTCAGAGGTCAAAATAAGGATCCTGTGTCTCAAGAATTAGCAGAAAAAGAAGAGAGCACTTGACAGAACATGTCATTTGTACTGCAACGTAACAGGTTTACCCACACTCAGTGTGCAGGATCCTGCTGAACTGGTTCGATAAGGTTGGGAGACTGGCAGTGGTGACAACCAAAGGCATGGAATGGCTTTCACATAGAGAACAACTAATGGAGCCATGACTCTTCCCACTGCAGAGGAGACTACTGAGGGGGAATGTGCCAGAGATGTAAAATTACGTGTGCTGTGGAGTAGAATATGATACAGCTGATGGTTCAGCATCTCTTCCACTGCATGATCTAGGGGATATTTGATGATACCTTGGAGGTATGAACCACAAAAGCTGCCTGAGAGCGAATCTAAAGGAGCTCAAGGCTATCTGCTCTTAGGTTTTAGCACTGCAATCTTTAACTAAACTTACAGTTAAGTGTTTCTTACACTGTAAATCCCTTTTGTAATTATCTTAACAGAGTACAATAGTTCAGTGATGAAGTATCTCAACAATGGACAACCCATTAAATTCCCCGTGCTCTTCCCACCCAGCAATGGGGTTGTACAACAATAATACAACAAAAAATAGTTATACAAGGCAACTCACTGAGCTGAAGTGTTCTTCAGAAGAATGGGAGCCACAATAGAGGCAGATCCTTGGACAGACAAGCAAGAGGCGTTTAGGCCGCGTGTTTCCTCGTAACCCCAGAACCAGCCCCTAAAAGGGAACACAAAGGAATGGTTCACAGGCTTGTATTTTAAATTAATGCCATATATAGAACAAAACATCCTAAAAAGTACATACGATACAAATAAACCAGCCACCTCCTTTATGCTGCTTTTCTGTGCAGCAACAACTTTATAGAATTAGATCTTCTCATACCAATGCAACATTTTACTACTCACGGACTTTTTAAAAAAAAGTAAACTCCAAGCACCCAGATATCTACAGGAGGCAAATATCTCTCTGAATGCAACTGAAAAGACCGAAGGAACGCTCGATATTACCTATAGTATCCATGTTTGTCTTTGGAGTACATCAGCTGATCAATGCACGGTTTTTCATCTATTTTTTCTTCCCATGTTCCTTCTTTCCATCCTTCTGCGTAGCCTTGTAGCACATAAACCTGTTCAATAAAGGGCCCACCTGACTCTGAACAGAAGGCAAAGCAAAGGATTTGTAAGCATTAAAACCCACACCGTAAAGGTATGAACAAGCATCAGTTGCAGTTAAATATCTGCTAGAAATGCTAATATTACACTACTGTCTCTTCCCCATTTTCCCTATAAAAAAGGAAAGGAAGTTCTGTGAGAGCAAGAAAAAACTAAAAGGGTCAGGCAATGCGATCACCTGCTATCCCACCCACCTCGGTGTGATTTATTGTGCCAAATGCAACAGAATCACTGTCACTGAGTAAAACACACTATGAAGCACACGTTTTCTGTGCTGTAAGCAGCTACCACAGGAGGAGTGCCTCCAAGAAAAATGCCAAGCCCTTCTTCCCCTAAATTTCAGGGTCTCTACAAGCATCTTCTTGGAAGGCAGGGTATAGCTTTCCCTTCAGAGCTCTTTGCAGAGGTGTGACATTTAGTGGCCTTTATTTCCTTTGCTGAACATGCCAGCGTGCAGTGTTCCCCAACTGAACATTTGGAGATTAGCTCAACGTGGCATCAAATCCTAACGGAACCAACTTTGCTTTCTTATGGAAAACCTTTCTCTTAGACACAAAAAGCAAGGGGTATTTCAAGTATATTTCAAGCAATATCGACAATGAAAAAGTAAGTTCAGGGAAGAACCTGCTTTACAACTTTTACTGTCCAACCACCACATCCAGAAAAAAGGTGGCTTGTCACACAGAAATACCACAGGCGATTAATTGTCTATCTTCAGGGGTCCCAGAAGTCAAGGGGACAGCAGTGCTACATCAAACAAGCTGCCAAGTAATTGGGTTATTCCATCCTAGTGGTTGTGTAGCTCAGCAAAACTCCTTCCCATCCCTCCTCTTGCCACCTATATGATTTTTTTTTTTTTTTACATAAAAGGATAAAAGCCCCTATAAGGGCAAACCTGTTAAGAAAACATATCAAATATTTAATTAATCATAGATGGCATGATCCTGTACCCCACCTGCAAGGAACTGCTCATATTCAATGACAGGGACGTTCCTGTTGAGGCTTGGGATATCAAAGAACTTGGACCAAGGAATCCGGACCTGGAGGATGTCAGGGCTCTGCCAGTGATAAAGATGTCCCCAGGGAGGCAGAACCAACACCCAGTTTTCGCTTTTCCGCAGGGTCTTTAGAAGGGAAGCAATGCGAACGTAGACATCTCTACGAAGGTTGAACCCTTCAGGGGGGTTTACATCATACAAAAGGTATCTGGGGAGAACAAAGGAATACCATTTTTCTGGGAGCACATTGAGGCTATTACACGTTTTTCTTTCTTACCCTACAATCCTGTGATGAAACTGTTGGGAAGAAAGCTGTTCCTCTTTTTGAGTTTGTCATACTCAAAAGGGAAAGACATACAGGAAGTCAGAGCAGTGTGTGCTGCAGGGGCTGGAGGGGCCACTAGGATCTCCTGGTGAGGTGGCACATGCCAGGAGCCTTTCTTGCAGTGGGTCAAGGAGTGAAGAGTCTTGCTCATCCTGACAGTAACCTGGGGTGCGTGGTGAAAATGGTGAAAGCATGGGCATGTAACCCAGGCTAACTCTTGTAAGCTGGACACAAAGGCAGGAGGACACGCTCCGGAGAAGCAGGGGAAAAGAATGCATCTGGGAGCTAGATGATCCCTGCGGGGTCCGTTACAAGTCAGGATATTCTACAGACAAAAGCCCTCGGACAGCTGCGATGATACCTTCCAAAAACAACCCAAGAAAGTACCAGTAGGCGAAGGAGGCCCGTTACCAGCTGATGACCGAGACACGGCGGGTCGCCTGTGCAAGGGAACACCGCACGGCGGGGGGAGATCTCGGGGGACAGAACCGGCTCGGGTCTCGGTCGGACGCGGCGGGACCGCCGCTGCTCACCTGGTGCGCGAGGCGGCAGCGGCGGCGGGCAGCGAGGAGGCGGCATGTCCAGCGCGGAGGGCAGNGCCCCTGCACCGCCATCCCCACGCCACGTCCGGGGCGGCGCCGGCGGAGCCCCAGCCCCTTCTCAGTCCCTCAGAAGAGGCCGGCGGTGAGAGGCCGCAGGCGGGAGCCTGTGAGGCGGTTCAGCTCCTCCAGGATTTGCGCTTCCTTCTGATACATCTGCGGGAGCAGCGGCGGTCAGCTCCGGGCGAACCCCGGTTCCCGTCACCGGGGCCTCCGGTCCACCCCATGCCGGACCCCGCACACCCTCCGCGGCCCCAGCGCATCCCACACCTGCTCCCACTCGGGTTTCGTGTCGTGCCGGTAGCCGAGCAGGTGGCACAATCCGTGGGCCGCCGTCACCTGCGCGGGGGGCGGGAGCACAATACTTGTTACCGACCGAGCCCCGTGCCCGCCCTACCGCCCGCCAGGCCCGAGCGGGGCTCACCGTCAGGACGTCGTCGAAATCCTCCCCGGTTTCGCGGCACTGCTGGTGGATGTATTCCACCCCCAGGAAGATGTCCCCCAGGTTGTACTCGCCGCGGCAAAACGGCCGCGGCAGCTCCCCCGCCACCACTTGGTGAAACGGGAAAGAGAGGACGTCGGTGGGCTCCGGGCAGTGTCGGTAGGCGCTGTTCAGTCGCTGCATCAACGCGTTGCTGGCGCAGACAAGCCCCACGTCGAAGCGGGAGGCACCCAGGGCGGTGCGCAAGGCGCACACGGCGCGGCGGAGCGGGGCCCGGCGCACGGGCACAGCGCGCTGCGCATTCCTCAGCACCACGCTCATGGCGGCGCCACCACCACCACAAGGAGACTCCGTCCTGAAGTCCCGCCCACAATCGAGACCACGCCCACCAAACGAGACCATCCCCTGTACAGGAGCCCCCTCACCCTTCCGTCCAGCCCGCCCAACTGAAACCCCGCCCACTTGGACCACGCCCACAGTCACGCCACAACGCTGCTCCCATCCGTCTCCCAGCCCACACTGTTCTGCTGCCG
>VZRH01007905.1:9983-32310 GCA_013397555.1 Urocynchramus pylzowi | reverse complement strand
GGGGGAGAAGGCCTCGCCTCCCCCCGCCGCTTTTGCTTTCTCGTCGCCCTTCGCCTTCGCGTCTGAGACGGGCCCCGAGGCGGCGGTGGCGCGGGAGCCTTTCTCGTTCTCACGTCCCGCCGCCGCTTTGGGGCGGCCGGAAGAGAGAGGTCTGAGGGTGCTGCCGGAGGATCCAGGGGAGCCGCCGTCCAAGGGGCTGAAGCGGAAGGAGGAGCGGGAGCACTCGCNAAGCGGGCCGTGATGCTGAGCCGGCCCCGCGGCGGGATCCTGTTCGGCCGCACTCTGGAAGATCTGCTGCGCAGCCAGGCCCGCGAGCAGCGGGAGCGCGGGGACGGCCCCGAGGCCGAGCGGGGACCCGCCGAAGAGCCGCCGCCGGCTGAGGCCCGGGAGCCCGTCCGAGAAGGTGGGCGGGAGTCTGGTGGGGGGCAGCCCTGCCGCCCGGGTGTTTTCCCGCTTGCTGACTGCTGTCGTGTTCCTTCTCGTCACAGATGCGGCCCCCACCGCCCCTGCTCGCCGGAGTCGCGGCAGCGAGAGCACGGAGGGGCTGGGGGGCCTGCCAGCCGCCGAGCTGACGGCTGTCCAGTGCAAGAACATCCCTGACTACCTCAACGACAGGACTGTGCTGGAAAAACACTTTGGCCAGTTCGCAAAAGTTCGCCGGATCATGACCAGGCGTAATAAAAAAATGGCTGTTCTCCACTTTTTTGATCATGTGAGTATCAGAAGCGGCATAACTCTTCGAAGTTTTCAGTCTGGAGAAGTCTCTAAGGATACCTTAGAGCCCCTTCCAGTGTCTGAAGGGGGCTTACAGTAAAGAGGGAAAGCAACTTTTTACAGGGACAGACTGGAAGAGGACAAGTGGAAGCAGTGTAAACTAAAGAGGACTTAGGAAGAAATTATTTGAAAGTGATGAGGCCCTGGCACAGGTTGCTCAGAGAAGGTGTGGCTGCCCCATCCCTGGAAATGTCCGAGGTCAGGTGGGATGGGGCTTGGAGCAGCCTGGTCTAGTGGAAGGTGTCCTTGCTCAAGGCAGGGGGGTGTAGCTGAATGGTCTTGCAGGTCCCTTCCAACCCAAACCAGTCTCTGATTCTATGAAGAAAGACTTAAATCTGAGTGCTTGGGGTGGGTCCAGCACTAATGAAAACTACACTCTTGTTTGTAGAAAAGCAACAGTTTTTTTGTGGAGACCAATTCAGCTGATTGTACGTAGGTCTTAAGTGAGATTAAAATACAGCAACCAGAATTTTTTGGGAATTGGTAAATGTTTCTGTGGCAAAAACTGCACTGTGTGTTTCGGTGTTGTGATGCCAATAGGTTTCCATGCTCTGCTTTTGTCTCAGGCCTCTGCAGTTCTTGCCAGAAAAAAAGCGAAAGAGTTGCACAAAGACATAGTAACATTTTGGCAAAAGAAGAAAACAAGTAAGTCTGTGTTTCTAGACTACTGATTGATGTATAAATAGCATGCCAGCTGCTCTTTTTTTTCCCTGATGTGCTGAGGATGATACCTAAATTATCTCTTAGTAGGCAATATCATGGTTGAATCGTTAATGCAGTCATACAATAGCAATATGGTGATATTCATCTTTGTGCTTCTGTCCAGAAGTAGGATGTTCTTTGGAGGTGTTAGAAAACCCAGTCTGAAATGCCTCGCTGCTTGCCTCAGATCATGGGCTGGGATGTGAACTTCCAGCATTCAGGAGAAGGTTCTGAGAACCAATCTAAGGAATGTGTCCTGAGAATCTCTGCAGTGTCTGCTGAGGTTGCTGTTCTGTGTATCAATAGTTAAGACACTGTTTTAACCAAAAGAAAAAAAAAGAGAGGAACCTACAGATTTTAGAAGTTGGAAACCTGGATTCCAGATTCTGCTAGGTATTAGGACAAGAGGAGATTGTTCAGTCCCCAGGGGAATACTTATAATGTCAAGTGCTTCCCTTTCTTTAGCTGCATGAGTGCAGTGTGTGCGCCTGTGAGATCCTAGCCTGTGGGTGCACTTCAGCTGCCAGCACATGGATGGTTCACCTCAGCTTTGACCAACCACAGCCTTGCCTTCCAGAAAACAAATAGCTGTTGAGTTGTCTCCCTGAGAATTAACATCTTGAAGCAGCAGCTCTAGGGCTGCCTCTTTGTCAGTGTCATTTTATCATGCTGTTATGTCTGTGGCAGTCTTCCAAAATAACTGTTCTGGGAGGGTTTCAAGAAATTCAGCTGGTGGAAAAATTGTCTCTGGAAGAAGAAATTCTCCCTTCCTGCAAGTGTTAATTCATGCCAACCTAAGTCTAAGCTTGGATATGTGAAATAAATACTTTCAGGAGGAGCACTTGGAATTGTGATTTACGCAGGTGAAATGGATTTCGTATCCCATAGGGAGTTATAGCTTGTGGATTATATCGCAAACCTGAGAGAACTGTGATTCAGTTGAGGATTAGACTTTATTTACTGCTAATTACAGTTACTGCTAAGTGACATTGTCTTGAAAAAGACTTATTCTTTATGGAACAATGACCTTGATAGCAATTGGTGGAAACTTGGTACAGCTCCTAGTGCAAGTTGTTGTGGAAGTTTTGCATGAGTCTTAGTTTTCATCACCACCTCCATGGGGTCAAGAAAGAGCTGTTGCTTAAACTACTTGGCAGGTACCTGGTTTCATATTTGCATGTCATTTCAGGTCCAGCAAAAAGAGAATTTTCGTCCAAGGAGAAGAAAGCAGGTGAAGATGAAGGAAGGCAAAGCAGTGAAGAGCAAAGCTATCAGCATTCCCCTCTTAGAAAACCTTTAATAAGATCTTCTGCTAGCAGTGTCATGCCTGGGAGAAGGTATGTCCTTTCCCCTGGGAATCCACCTGGCAGGAAATGGGGAGCTTGGAGAAAAATGGTGATCACTGTGTGCCAAATGTAGTCGCTTTCAGTGACTGTAGTCACTTTCAGTGACAGTTCTCTTCAGGGAGGCTGCTTCCCTTCTTTTCTGATTTGTCTGAATTAGAAGCACTCAGCTCTCACACTTTGTCAGAAAGATATTCCTAACGGCTTATTAGGGTCTTTTATTTTGGTGAAAGTAAAAGATTTTATTCATAAAAGCACCTGTAGTATGAGGCATGAGGGAAGCGAACAAACAGTGCTGAGCCCAACTAGGACTGAACAGTAATGACACTGTTTGTGGTCGTGATTCAATGAGCTTCTCAAGAAAGCAGTTTCCTTTGGAGGCAATTAGAGTTCTGTGGAATGAGGGTCTAATTTTTGGAGTAGTTTGGATCATTGTCTCAACTTCAAGTGAACAGTCTTCCTGGTTCGTAGCAGTCATAGAAGTGACAAGATTGTCATCTTTGTCATACCTGAATTTTTTGTCTAGTCTGACAAAAGTAATTTGATATGTGTAATCATATAACTATAAAATTAGTAATATTATTGTGAAGGAGTCAGTATTCCTTGATTTAAAAAGCATGTTTGTACTTGGCCCTGTAAAATCTTTAAATAATCTCTGTTGCTGTAGAAAGCACATTGGGTTTGTCTCCAGCAAGCCAGTTCCTAACTTAAAATACAAACTGCTGTGCCATAGTGTTGCAAAATGCTACAAGACCCATCCATTTTTGTCTCCTCTGTGACATTTTCAATGAGTCCTTTTCTGTTAGGACTTTCTCCATAATGCCAGAACGCTTGGCAGTGTTGTCAGGGCAGTGCTGAGGATTTAACCAGATTAACTCCTGGGGCTGGTATTAGCGTAGCACATCCATATATTGTTCATGGTTCCCTGTGAACAAAATATTCTTCTAAAGAGATGCTGGCATCCTAAAGAACAGCGAACTGATTTAGACCAGGGCATGCACTAACATATTATTATTAATAGAAAAGTCTTCTGCTTTAGTTCTCCAGCAAAGAAGCCTGGCCTTCGAAAGGCGCTGCAGTTTGAAGCAGAGCTGTTTGATTCCAGTTCTGAAGGGCAGAACACAGAGGGCTTGGGAGCTTCGCTGTCATCTCTCAGTAACCTGGTGGGATTGGTGGCTGAGACATCTGAAGAGAGATATAGGCTCTTGGATCAGAGGGACAAAATCATGCGACAAGGTAATAAACATAAGTTAATGAGTCTGTCACCTGCTTCTCTGCTGGAAAGAAAAGTGTTTGGGTTTTGTGGCAAAGCTGTTGTGATATTATGGAAATGGCTTAAAAGAGAGTTTAATGTGGAACAGTCTATAAAATATTCTCCTAGTGTATTATTTTCTGTATTTTTTTTCTTGTAAAACACACAAATCTGTTCTACTTCCTTCACATGCAATGTCTTGTGTAAAGGAAAGGGCGGAATGTCCATCTTCTGTGAAGGAGGGCACACAGAGAGATCTGCATCTCTACAGACTCTTTAAAGAATGTTACCCAAAGCCTTAACTGCATTTCGTAGAACCACAGATAACAGAATTATTTAAGTTGGGAGGGGCCCTAAAGCTCATCCAGTCCCACCCCCTTGGCATAGGCAAGGACACCTTCCACTATCCCAGGTTGCTCCAAGCCCCATCCACTCTGGCCTTGAACACTTCCAGGGGTGGGGCTACTACAGCTTCTCTGAGCAACTCGTGCCAGCACCTAGTATTTCTCCAAATTCAAACTATTACACAGCTGAGAATTATTTCAAGAAATGTCCTTTTGTTTCACAGTGGTGGTTGTAACACCTTCCATGCCTGTTCTTGCAGTTTCAAAACTGATCCTATTTGTAATTTAAATCTTGACAGACTTTCTGTCCACTCAATGCAGAATTTTGAAATTGCTGTTCCTTAGTACAGAAAACATTGGGTGTCTTTTAAAAGCTTCAGTCTTTTCATCAAAACTCATAATATGTGCAATACTTGGACAGGCCTCAGAGTGGGGAGAACCTGATCCTTGTCCATTTCTGACTGTACCAAAGTTTGGGTACAGCCTTGCATGCTCAGGGCTTTTTGGCACAGTAGAGTAATAGTTTATTGTGAAGAAAAAACCCCAAAACCCAAGAGATGCTTAGTGTTTTTTCTGAATTATTTCTGTGGGTTCTTTTTTTTTAGCTCGAATAAAAAGGACTGATCTTGGCAAAGCAAAAACTGTTGTTGGCACTTGCCCAGATATGTGTCCTGAAAAGGAGCGTTACATGAGGGAGACAAGAAACCAGCTCAGCATCTTTGAATTGCTTCTAGGAACTGATAAGGTATGAGATTCCCAGGATATCAGTATGTCTGATGCTCATTGGAGCTGTCAGTATTGTTTAGCTGATTACAGGGATAATTCTGGTGCAAAAATTCTGTACGCTGTTTAATTGTTACCTTTGAATTCCCCACTGGAAAACAAGATTTGCTTTTTCACTCGGTCTTTTATTCAGTTATTTAGAACGATAGTTCTAAAGCTGTAATTACATATTATTATAATTACATGTAATTACATGTAATTATCTATAGCTATATATTGTCTTAAAGGTTATGAGTTTGAGACTAAGTCAACACTTCAATAGTCAACTCCTTACTGAAGTTAAAGGCATGAGTGGGATGAAATCCTCTTTACTGCTGGGAAGTTGTACATACATAGGTTTTTATTCTTTTCCTTACCTCTTGCAGGTGGATCATGCAGCAGCAATCAAGGAATATAGCAGGTCTTCAGCAGATCAGGAGGAACCTTTGCCCCATGAACTGAGACCCTCTGAAGTGCTGAGCATGACCATGGACTATTTAGTGACAAATATTATGGATCAAGGAGAAGGAAACTACCGAGAATGGTATGACTTTGTCTGGAACAGAACTCGTGGAATAAGAAAGGTAAGCACTGTGGATGGAGGTGTTTGGTGATAAAAAGCAAAAGATCCCATCATGCTGTAAAAAAAGGAAGCAAAAAGCAATAGTTGTTGAAATGGGTTTTCCAGAGGTAGTACCAGGTGACTGTGCTCTTCAACTAGTTTAAAAATAGATGTAGTGCGTTCTTTTTCATTCTGTTAGGATATAACCCAGCAACACCTCTGCAACCCGCTGATGGTGTCTCTGATTGAGAAGTGCACTCGCTTTCACATCCACTGTGCTCACCACTTATGTGAAGAGCCCATGTCCTCCTTTGATGCTAAAATCAACAATGAGAACATGACTAAATGCCTGCAAAGCTTGAAGGAGATGTATCAGGACTTAGCTAACAAGGGGATTTACTGCAAGAGTGAAGCAGAGTTCCGAGGTTATAATGTCTTGCTGAATCTCAACAAGGGCGATATTCTCAGGTGAGAACAAGACATCATTTGTTTTCTCTCTTTACCTGTGGGAAGAATTGAGTTTAGAATTAAATCCAGACAAATTGTAATGCTCCTGATTTTAATTCCATGCTGTTACAAGTTGCTGTTGAATTGTGATTGCTCAATCTTGAAGCAAAAGTTTTGTCCCTGTATTTTGTCTCCACAGAGAAGTTCAGCAATTTCATCCAGAGGTTAGAAACTCACCTGAAGTTAGATTTGCAGTTCAAGCTTTTGCTGCATTAAACAGCAACAATTTTGTGAGATTTTTCAAGCTCGTGCAAGCAGCTTCCTATCTGAATGCATGCCTCTTACACTGTTATTTCAACCAGGTGAGGAAAGAACAGATGGATATTTTTAAAATTACTTAATGAGTAAGACAGTCTGGGATTTGGGGGGAAATCAGCAGAAAACTCAGTAGATATTGAGCCATAAAAATAATATTGTTACTGGTTCTTTAGAAGAGTTAAAAAATTTATTGGGACCTTTCTGGTGTGATACGAAAGGCAAATACTGAAATGCTCTTTTTTTTTTCTTGTAATTGTGTACAAATAAATATTTCCCTGAAACACAACTGGGAAGCAAAGAAGCAGGCCTGAGAGTCCTGCAAAGAAATATGAGTTTGCACTTTCAGAAAACCTTGCAAGGTGTTTTTTCTGCAGAAGAATCACAAAGGGATATGCTCAAAACAAGTATCATGAAAGAGGAACAGAAACTAGAAAGCAAGTGCATAGAATTTAAAAAGAAAGGTGCAACTCTAAATAATTGTTTGTGTGGATACTTGATGACAAAATATTGGTGTATTTAAACATGATTCTCACATTTATTGTACGCTTTATAGTTTATTTTGGATTCTTTCCTAGTAGTTACGTGGCTTTTTCTTTTCCCTCAGATTCGTAAGGATGGTCTCAAATCCCTCAATATTGCCTACACTGTGAGCACCCAGAGAAGTACAGCGTTCCCCTTGGACCACCTCATCCGCATGCTGCTGTTCAAAGACTGCGAGGAGGCAACTGATTTTATGAGTTACTATGGCCTGAGTGTATCAGATGGGTAAGTGTGAGGAAAGTGATGCCTGGGGGGGTTAGCCTGATGTCAAGCAAAGGGGTAATGTGGGGGAGCTGCTCCTGAAGGTTGGAACCAGAGAAAGAATGGGCCAAGAACATGGGATGGGTCTCCATGGGAAATAAGGACACAGTTCTGCTTCATGGGAAACTGGCATTATAGTGATGCCTGTAGGATTGGGATGAAGCTGAACAGTGCAAACCAACCGTTAGAGGATGTTGGAGGACAGCAGTTCACAGGAAATGTCTGCCATGAAAATCTATGCATTGTGTGTTCATCCAAACTTGGAATTTTGATAGACTGGGAAAGGAAGAAAAAGCCTTGAGGATGCCAGTTAGTCATCTGTTCCTGTCAACATTCTGTTTCAAATCAATGAGTTTCAGAATTGAGATCCTGTAGGTTACTGGAGCTTTGTGGACGTATGCCTGGTTGTTACTTTTGTTTTTCCCCAGTGGTTACGTGGAGCTGAATCGCTCAGCTTTCCTGGAACCAGATGGATTACCCAAACCACGGAAATCCCTGTTTGTCAGCCAGAAACTCACTGTCTCTGTTGGCGAGGTTGTGAACGGGGGGCCCTTGCCTCCAGTGCCCCACCATGTGCCTGTGTCCAGCTTCAGTGGGCAGAACAAGTACATTGGTGGAAGCACCTCCATGGATCAGGCTGGCAGTAGCCAAAAACCCAGTGTGGAGGCAACAGGTGAGAGAAAACCTGCATTTTAGGTACTGCTGAGAATACACTGTCGAGGCAGCTCTGTGAGCAGGTTTATTGTACAAAGCAGAAGCTGTTTGTGGCTCAGAGATTGAAACTGCATGGTAATTTAGATGTAATGAAAGGATTAGAATTTAAATCGCAAGAGAATTACAGAATGGTTTGAGTTGGAAGGGACCTTGAAGCTCATCGAGTTCCAACACCTGACATGGCAGAGGCACCTTCAATTAAACCAGGTTGCTGAGGTGTATTTATGTATCTGTAAAAGCCAAGAACTACCTGATTAATAAAATGTATTTCCCAATTCAGGAAATTCTCTATTGAGCCAAATTTTGCCAACATAAGTGAAATAAAAAATGTTTGACTGCTTCAGAAAACCAACTTCCCTTTGCAGTTTGCTTGTTTTTATCTGCAGCTGTTTGTTGCCTCTGTGTGTATAAACATGTCAGTTTGCAGGTTAGCTGAATGTGTGCTTTTCTGTCCTCGCTGGAAGTACAGATAGTGTGTGTAGGTGCCAGGTGTGCCTGACTTAAAACGGTTGCTTTGTTGGAAATACATGTGCTTGGTAATGGGGGTAATGTGCAATTAAATGTTTAAATGTTTTGTATAAAACATTCATAAATGTAAATTAATTTCTATTATATATTTACTACTTTAAGGCAACAAACTGCTCTTAAGGGTTTATTTTATGACCTGCTGAGTTTTATCAGACAAGCCAGTTTTTTAAAATAAAATTTACTTCTGTTTGTGACTGATCTGGTTTCCTTAATTTTTCTTCTTTTCCCTCCCAAGAAGGAAGAGTGGAAAGCAGAGGTGTGGATTTAGAGGCCACAGCAGTGAGAGTCCAGTCCCCATCTCATCTTCTGCCCTCGCTGTTGCCTCGTCAGCTGGTGCCAGTCCTGCCCTCTGCACAGCCCATCTCCCAGCCTGCTGCACAGCCTGAGCCTCCCCCTTCAAAGCCTCAGCCTGGTTACTCAGATGAGGTAGGGAAATCTAAACCCATCAGGAAATATTTGGGAAAGATTTGTGAAATATAACAAAAGGTAACCAAGTTCTTAGGGTATTTCATTTTTCTGGAACATGCACGTTTGTCAAATGAGACATGACAAAATTTTCTTGCTGTGGGTTACATGACCATTAATGCTGGGTCTTGAATGTGTACCCATCTACCTGTGCTGTTTTTCTCCCTCCCACACAAGTTTTTGTATGCTGATGCTGAACCAGTCTCAGAGTGTCTCATTGCTTTGTACAGTGCAGTTGTCATATTCTACCTAGATAATGGCAAATTTCAGTGAAGGGTAGACCTGATAATTTGGAATTAAATCAGCTAGAATGGAAGTCTAAAGTAAGAAAATAGGAGTCTCTCCTCAGTTATGGTTTCCTGAATTGATTTCCCCATATTTAGTACAAAAATCTGCTTTTGTTTGTGGGCTGTTATTAACCTTTTAGATAGTCTAAATAGTCTGAAGTTTGCAGGCTGTTGTGTTTGGTAAGTTGGCTCAGTTAGTAAGCAGAAATACAGATGCTGCTGTGAATTACAGTCAGTTAAGGAAGGCTGGAGAGCCTTGCTCCCAGTTTACTCCTGAGAAGGACTACACCTTGTTTCAGCTGCTTCCTCTGCTGTGTTGCAGGACATTGCCGAAGTGGTGGATGGGCTTGTGCATGATGTCCTCAAAGGAGAGTGCAGAGAAGTGGGCAGAGCAGGAGCAGCTTACGTGGCTGCTGCTATCTGGTAAAGAGCATTTCCTGCAGGTTCTCCTGGAGTCTGTCACCACAGTTGCCCCTTGCCATAGCAGCACCATGTGTGAAGATGGTAAAACTAAGCACTGCCAGGTCTGTGATGGAGACCATGTTACTGATGCAGTGGAAGGGAAAGCAGACCTTTTTTCAGATGTCTGTCACATCCCAGCTCTAGCCTTAAGGAAAGGCTGACCCAAACCTCTGGAAGCTTTGCCTGGTTAGAAACCTCTGTCATGGAAAAGAAGGTGCCCAAAGGGAGACAAGAGGAGCAAGTCCAGATCTGGCTGCTTCTCTGCTGATAAATTTTCCTCTCCAGGGCAGTTGGTAGAGTCATAGATGTGGGATGTGACCCAAACAGTTGTTGTTCCAGCACTGTTTGAATGGAGATAGCTGACCCAGGCTGACTAAAGTCCATTCCCTATGATGTCAGCAATAAAACTGGGTTAGAGGAAGAAGTTGGAGATTTGTGGCTTTCAGGGTGGACATGGATCAGGTACTGTCTGGGTATTGCTCTTCCCATGGGAAGTGATGACTGGCTGCACTTACTTTGCTTGATGGGGGAGTGGGGGTTTTGCCTTTCTGTATTACAGTGTGTATTTATTTCCATCCACGAGTTTTCCTTTTTTCTTCCTACTTTCTTCTGTGTCCCAATGTGGGGAGGGGAGTGAGCTAATATCAATGTGTGTGTGCTTGGCTAATGGCTGGAGTCAGCCCACCACAGGGAGCAAGGTGTGGCTGAGAAAAGTATAGACCCGGGGCTTTGAGTGAAACAGTTCTGGCTTTGAGAAGAGATTTGCTGTTTCTGCACAGTGCCTCAGAGGCCACCGTTGAGGAACTTGTGACTGAGGTGATGGGGGAGATCCTCAGAGAAGTGGCTGGAAACATACTCAGTGTGGAAAGGCAGCGTGTTCAGGAGGAACGGCGCAGAGTTGAGGAGGAGAGGTGAGGCACTGCTTTGGCTGTGGGGCAGAGTGGGCTGGGTAGACCCCAAACAACATAAGGACAGCTGGTGCCAGCCTGAGTCCTTGTGCCTCTGCTCAAGGCCCATGTCTTTCTGCCACGGTGACAGAACAGTCTTACCTTGAACTCCCTTGGGATTGTGCAGGCAGGGTTCCCCTCTGCATTCTCGGGTGATCTGCTGGTTAGCATTTTGGCCGCCTCAGAGCCATGGTGAAAATGGTGGGTGGGAAATTTAGGAACTTTTATTTACCCAGAGCTTCCAGAAACGGACATGCATCTGCTGTGTGCAGGAGCTTTTCTTTCTGAGTGAGCTAGTTGTTTGCAGCTTATTGGGGTAAAAATAAATAGAATCCTAGAATAGTTTGGTTTGTAAAGGACCATAAAGATCATCTAGTTCCAAGCCCCAGCCAGGGGCAGGGATGCCACTCATTACATCAGGTTGCTTAAGGTGTTAAGCAAAAAAACCTGACTCCATGCAAAGCTGTTTATTTAGAAACTAGATAGTGGGAAATAATTTTAGGTAAATTAGCTGTTTGACACTGCATGTAGTGCTTGTGTAACTAAGCAGCAGGTTTGCCAATGTATATTTTTTCTTTGTCCTTCCAGGCAAAAGCAGGAAAGAGAAGAGTTAATAAAGAAGTTGAGCCAGTTGCTGGGTATGGAATTAATGGAAGAAGTCATAAAGGAGAGTGTTAAAGAAGCTTCAGTCAATGAGTTAAGGTATGTACAATGTGCTGCATGGTGTGGTTTGCTTTCCCAAGGGTTTTCTAAATGTCATGGACTTCCCTGTTTGCATCTCAGCCCACTGAATTGGCAGTTGCTGGAGGTCTTCACCTTAGCAGTCTTGGTTTGTTTTATTTGGAACCAGATGTGCCTTAGAAAGAGACCGGCAAGCCCGGATTGCCCGGTGTTCAGAAGAAGTGTGTGGCCACTTCATGGAGCTCTTTCTGGAGGATGAGATTTTCCAGATTGCCAAGGAAACCCTTCAGGAGCTCCAGTGTTTCTGCAAATACTTAAAACGGTGAGTTACCACCCTGGGACATGGCTGCTTCACTTGGGAGCATTGGCATGGAGCAGTTAACAAAGATGGAACTACCGCTGTCTGGTTGTGTTCTTTTTGAGACAGTTTTTTCTGCCCTATCTCCATGATAAGGGTGGACCTTACAGTCTTAGTACCAGCCTCTGCTAAATTACTGTACTTGGGGAGGGGAATCACATCTTCTTGTAGTCAGGTAATGAGCTTGGTTGGAGATTCCAGCTTCATTCTATCTAGAAACTTGTAGTAGTTTATCCTTGTATTGTTTCTGCTGATCACTGGTTTTCCTGCCCATATGCTCAGTGTGTTGTGGTTGTTGTGGTGTTCATTATAGAAATATCTGGTGACAGAGGTCTGCAGAAGAGTTCATGAATGTGACCTATTTATCTGTTCTTTTCCAAAGGTGGAGGGAAGCAGTGGTAGCTCGGACAAAGTTGAAACGTCAGATGAGGGCATTTCCAGCTGCTCCCTGTGGTTTGGATTCCAAACATCAACTGAAAGCACTGTCCCCCAGTGCAGAGTGGCCTATAGCTATGGAGAACTTGTGCAAGAGATTTGTAAACCTGGGGAATGGAGGAAAGCTAGGAATCTCTTGCACGAGGTAAGGGATACTTCCAGTGGCATCAGTAGAAAATCTGGTTGATTTTTGGAAGATAAGTTACCAAAAATTCTTTCATTGTGAATGTTAGTGGGTTTGTAGAACTGTTTATTCTTAAATAGCTTCCAAAATACTTTCTCCATAAAGTCATGACCAAGACTGAAAATCCAAATAAATTCTTCTGTTAACACCAACATTCTGAGGCCTCTGTAATATTTCCCAGGCCTCAGTGTTCTTAGATTTGTTCAAAGTACGTGTTTTGTACACATACTTATACATGTATGTGTATAAAACACATACTTTAAAATAGACATAAAATATACAGCCAAGAATATTTCATTTCCAGATTGAACTTGCTGAGAAACAAGACAGTGCATGAAATTAAAGTTCAGCACTTCTACCAGCAGTTGGTAAGGTAGGCTGGGGTTTGGTTCTTGTTTTCTTTAGAAGCAAGCTGCAGCAGATGTGTCAGAGATACCAGAAGTGGCCAGAAGGTACGGCTAACCATGCCCAAATGTCTGCTTGCAGCCTTGCTTCTGGGGGTATTTTGGAATAAGGGGAACAGGAAGGCCATAAAATCATAGGATGGCTTGGGTTGGAAAGGACCTTAAAGATCATTTTGTCCATTCTATCCCGCTGCCGTGGGCAGGGACACCTTCCACTAAATTAATGAAGGTGTTGGATCAGATGATCCTCCTGGGTGTAATTTTAAGCATCAGACGGGTATTATAGGGTGTGACTTGTACCTGGATGGGATGGGGCCTGGGATGGGTTATGGGAGGAGAGGAGTAAATGAGCTATCAGTGACCTCGCTTGTGGTCAGAAAATATTGATTGAGATACTTGAACTGCAGCAGAAGGTCTGGCTTCCCATGGCCTCTCATGCTCTCCAGTGGCTTGGGTGTGTGTTGGATCAGTGTGGAAGTGAAGCAGTACACATGTGCTCCTGAAATCACCAGAGTAAGGCTCATGTGTCAGGTTTAGCAGCTGCAGCTCTTGAAGGATGAGCAGCAGATCCAAAGGATTAACTGGTCAATACACTATAGTATTGTAACTTGTTCAGTGCAAGACAGACATTCCTCAGCTGGGAAAGAGCCCTGGGGTGGATCTTTTCACCAGTTCTTTTGTTTCTCTTTAAGTGATTTAGCTTGGACTCCCCTGGATCTTGTCTCGTTAATCACGGAACATATTCCAGTTCAACAAGAACGGGTTTTTTGGAAGGCGCTCTTGGTTTTGCCCAGTGATGATGAATATTCCAAGGATGATCCCAACAGGTATGTTGAAGAGTTGGTTACTGGGTCCCTTTCTCAAACAGGGCAGACTTCTTTTATTTAGGTGGAAGAAGATTAGTAGTACACAGTCCTTGATGTAATTTTGCCTGTACCATGTCAGATTTCCAGCTTTTTTTCTTTTTCCCTCTAGAGCACTCTAAACAATATAGCTGTAATTTATTACAGTGATCTGTATTTTTTAACATTGTTGAATTCCTTTTGCTCATACTGAAAACAAAACCTTAATAGATGATAATTTCATTAAAATTTTTAGTTATTTATTAGGTCTGTTTATCATAACCTAAATATATAGGATTATGATAGATTGTGATTGTGGTATCTCAGAGGTGCTGATACTAAAACCCTAAAATGCCAGTTTCAACAACAAAACCCCCCAAAAACCTGTTTTTTGTTTGCTAGGATACTGATGGATTGGCTGAAAGCCAAGTTTATGGGACACAGAAGCTGTGAGAAAAATACTTCACATACAGAAGGCAAAATTCAAACGCTGACATTATTTAGTTCTCCTGGCATGCAGGGGACCAGAAGCATTAAAGTCAGTGTGTGTATAAAGGTAGGTAGGAGCAATGTCATGACATCTAAGAGGCCATAAAAGCAGGGTGGGCTATTTTCCAGTGGATATTGTGTCCTGTCAGATGGAGGGAGATGATACTGGGAGGATGTCTTGGTTTGAAAAGACAGGTGTCCGCTAAGGAAGGCAGGAGCCTCCCTTGAAACAGAAAATGCAAACCCCCTCCCTCCGAATTATTATAATTTCGAAATTAAGGGGCTCTCAGGCAAAGATATGGGAGTAGGAATAATAGTTCTTTATTAGGAAAAAAAATTAAAAGAAAATATAAAAAATGCAGTCATACAAAACAACACTGACAGAGTCAGAATATGACCTGACACCTTCTTGGTCACCCTGTGGGGCACTGGTAGCTGTCCAATTGAAATGGTGGCTGCAGTCTTCCTGGAGTGACAAATGTGGTTCTCTTGAAGAAGTAATCCTGTAGAAGGGTGTAGTCTTCCTCTGAAGATCAGTGGTGGTGTAGATGGGCCTGGTCTTCCTCTGGGAATCCAGTGGGAAAAGCCCAACTGTGGTGTTCCAAATCTCAGATTATATCCAGGTAGGAATGTTTGGCTCCTCCTTCTGGGCTGAGGATCTCCCAATGGGATGATGTAATTTTATCAGCCATGCAGTGACACTCAGTGGCCCATTAACAGAAGATATTTCCCGGTGGAAAGATTGGTTATGGAAGAGATAAAGAAAACTGCCCCACTTGGTTTTAACAGGTGGCCCAATTAACAGAAGATAACACGCCACATCTTAACAGATGGCAATAATATAAACACCCCTAGCCACATCTTGCATTTCCAACCTAAGACAGAGGGATGGGGTTGTTGAAAAGGTCTGAAAAAAGATGGAGTTTTCTCTTTGTTTTCAATCAGCTGAGAAATACCTGTAGTAGTAGAATCTGAATCATCAATTCCTGATCCCAGAGCAGGTGCTGAAGGGCACTTCTGTGCTCAGCTCGCCTATCAGACACATCCATGTTGGCCTGACAACAGCCTGTTGTCTTAGGTTGTGTAGAGCTCCTGGAAAAGGATGTCAAAGCTGAATGGCAGTGACAATAAACAGCAGATTTTGCTGTGGAAATAGCTTTGTTTAGCTACATTATTATTGTCATCTTTATTGCCTCTCTAGGTGGTACGTGGTGTGCTCTCTGACTCAGAGCTTGATTTGGCTGAGACACAAAAGGACTTGCTTGGGACCAGTGGCCTTGTTCTTCTCCTGCCCCCCCGAGTTAGCAGTGAAGATGTTGCAGAAGATGATGTTTACTGGCTTTCAGCTTTGCTGCAGCTGAAACAGCTGCTTCAGGTGAAACCTTTCCACCCCATAGTTCCCTTGATGGTTCTAGTCCCCAGTCAGAAAGAGGAGGCTGTGGAGAAAGAAGTAGAAGATGGTATGTAATTGTTTTTGTGTCTTGAAACAATGAATGTTTTTAGGGCTGCCCGAAGTAGAAGTGTTATGACTAGTGCAGCCTCTCAGTTACAGTTAAAGCAAGAGGCTGTGAAGTACAGCACATCCCAGAGTTTTCCTAAAAATCTTGAGGCCTTAAGAGCGCACCAGTGTCTTTTGGTCTCCCTGCGAGCCTCTCAGGGACCCCGGCCAGCCCCGGGTCGGCAGACAACGGGGGGGGCTCCCCCGATGCATCTGACAGCGGGGGGACACTCCCTGTGTCCCGAGGGTACTGATGGCAGCTGGGCCAGTGCCTTTGCAGCAGGAGAGACACTGAAGACAGTGGTAGAGAAAAGGCCGACTCTCAGCAGGGGTAATTCCAAGGTTTATTCAGAGCTCCCGAGGGACTCCTATAGACCTCAGGGGGCCTCCTGCTCAGAGCAACGGGAGCTATGCCAAGGTTACATTTAAAGGGAGGTGGAAACAAAAAGTAGATAACGTTTGTTGACCAATAAGGATGCTAAAGGGATGGGATCTTAAGGAATGGACATTTTGGGCAACGTATAGGATACTTCTTGGGGGGCTGACTCTTGGCCTCCAGCTAATCACACGACGGATTTGGCCGAAGGTTCTGGATAAAGAGGATGGGATGCTGAATGATTGACAGAGGGTCGGGGCGGGGGGTTTGGGGATGATCTCAACCCAGGAGAATGTTAACATAGGTATAGGGAAGGGGTACAGTTTGGGGTAAACTACTTAGGAAAACTAAAGGAATACAAAAAACTATTACAAAGCATTACAAAATATAAAAACACACTACAACACACCAGTTTTGGCTTCCAGTTTTCTTTCACACATAGTATTTGATCCTGAGAGTCTGTGGGCAGAGATGGAGGGGAGCAGCAATGCAGTGAATGTAATGCAGAGCATGTGGTCCAAGGACATGAGCTGTTACTCTGTGTACATGATGAGTTTTCTTATTTTTTAAGGTTTGATGCTCCAGGATTTGCTTTCAGCCCATCTTATTTCAGACTACACCATTGTAGAGCTCCCAGGCTCAGTCAATGACTTAGAAGGCACCAGAAGGGTAAGAACAGCAAGATGCAGGAATTATTTTCCCTTATTTGTGACTGTTCTATTTTCACTGACCAGAGATCAGTGGTGGTATTAGCTACAAGAAAAAAAAAAAACAAACCTACAACAACAACAAAAACAAAACCAAAACAAGCAAACAAACAAACAAAAAAAAAACAAACCCAAAAAAACCCACCAAAAAACCAAAAACAAAAAACTGCACTGAGACCAAAATTCATGGATTACCTAAACCCACTCTTGTCTGCCCTGCCTGTGTTGCTGGACAACAGAGGAGTGCTGGTGGTGGGTAAACCATTTTATCCTTAAGCTCTTAGTCCTAAAATGCTGAAGACCCTTTGTAGCTGTTCTGGCTGCTGTAAGATCATCCAGAGTTATCCCATCTTGGTGGATGGGACTGAGATGCCTCCACCTCTCATGTTCTGTATAGGAATACAGTCATACAGATCTCTCCCTGACAAGCCCGGAGTGATGCTACCCCACAAACCCTCACAACTCAGGTCTGCACTTCAAGGACTGCCACAATCTGACATGATACAGTCACCCTGGGCTAATTTCTGTGAATCTGTCCAATTTTTCCTGGATACATTTTCAACAACCCCAGCATCCTGCAGCAGGGAATCCCACTGCATACCTGTACCTCATGTGAACAGCCTCTTCTTTGTCTGTTCCTGAGCTTGCTGTGTGGAAATTCAGTTTGTGGCCACCTAGGTGGAGAATTACTGTTGTAAATATAAGTATGATGATACCTGATTTATTTGCCTTTTGTGACATATTCTCCTGAAGAATGTTATTCAAACTTAGGGTTGAATTCTTTGTGTCCTGATCACTGCAGAGCAGTTTCCAACCCTCCCTCTTTTGTGTGTTGGAGGTCTCTGCAGCTGTGGGCTGGCTGGTGTCCCAGTGTCCTGCCTCCCTTGAGCTCTGCAGCCAGACACTTCAGGAGTACATTGAGGATGGGATTGATGGAGAATTTGGCAGGCGTTTCTACCATGACTGGAAGGAGAGGCGTTCAGCTGGGCTGCGATCCCAGGAGCCTGGAGTTATCATAGAGCTCTACAACAGTGTGCTGCAGTTTCTGTCAGATGTGGCATCCTCAGAACACTTTTGTGACTTGTCTTGGCCTGTCACAGAGTTTTCAGAAGCAGGGGGTAACAAGGTGTTGCCCCACCTGCAGTGGAACATGCCAGATCACCTGGCTTGGCTGAAGAAGGCTGTGCTGTCCTTCCAGATCCCATACCTAGATCTGCCTCCTTTAGGGGGTAAGTACTTCACACTCCAATATCTTCTTGGCAGCACGTTGTTCTCCAAGATGTGCCTGTGTGGTGTTGGTTCTGTCACAAATTCTTGCAATTTACTTTGTTTTTTTTTTTTTGTTCTACAGCTCCTTGGCATCCTGTTTGCCACATGATTTTTCAGTATGTCTCTCAGATTGCAAGTTCTTCCCACACTCAACCACTGATCCAGTCTCAGGTAGAGAATCTGCTGAGCAAAACTTACCAAAACTGGAAAACCAGAACAACTGGGACCTCTGATGCAGATGGACCTTCTGTTGATGAGATCCCTTGGGATTGTATCTTGGCAGTCTGTATTGATCATAAACTGAGAGACTGGAAACCACCCAAACTGCCTGTTGCTCCAGGTATTGTATCCTCCTGCGGCATGTATGATGCTTCTTTTGTCGTGGTATTTAATACATTGCCAGTGGTGCCTTTCCATATGGCAGCAAGTGATGTGTAGCAGGGAGGCAGCTGTGGTCCTGCTGTGTTCTGCATGTGTCTTCCCTTTGGAGCATGTATTTAGTATTGGTTATGGCTTGACTTGATCCTGTGACTAGAAATGTGGCTCTGGTTAGAGTCTTTCAGCCCTGCCCTCCCAATGGGAGAGGGTTTGAATCAAGCAAAGGCTGAGTTACCCTTCAGAAGCTGTGTCAGTGGGGAGGGCAGGCTGCCACAGTTAATTATCACTTCTATTGATTAATGAAGCTTGTCCTAGACTCTGTTTGAAATCTATTTGAAAGTGAACAATTGCTCTTGCCCCAAATTGTCTTTTTAATAATGAGCTTTTCTTCTGAAGGAGAAAACCTGTGCAAATGATAAACATTGGGTTTGGGTTTATTCACAGAAGCTGTAAGCAAAGATGGTCAGATTCGCGTGTACTTCTTCAAGGAGCATTTAAAGAACTACACTGTGCCTTTCTCATGGGATCAAGCCAGGCTGCGGACACAGGAGGAGATCCGGCAAGGCCATGAGAGGTGAGGTGGCCTGCACAGTGCTGAAAAGTAGCATTTGGCATCCTCCCAGAACCTGCTTGTGTACATCTCCCTAAAATGATGTACAGGGCTGTGCTGAAACAGAGTAGGAAGTAGATTTTATTTGTACAGGGTTACTCAGCTCTCAGAGAAATGGATTGCTTGGGGAATGCTGAAAGTGTAGAACTTAACTTCTGCCAAAAAAAATCCCTGCTGCTGAGGCTTTGGAGTTGCATAAAGCATGGTGGGAAAACAATGTGAGCCTGAGAAAATGATAGGTTGAGGGGGAAGGATGCCTTAGAGCTGTGTCGCATTAAAGTTTTGAGATGTCAGATCTAGCTCACTTCCCTAGCCACGTTCAGATAGAAGTCACTCTCTTCCCTCTTGGCAGCTTAGCTGCAGCTCTGCTGTGTAGTGGGTAATGTTTGGGGTGAATCCTATGCTCCTGTCAGATTAGTTCCTCTCTAATCCCACGTACAGGTGGTGCTGTGTTGTACCCTGGCACAAGGGCATTATTTCCAAATAATCGCTTCTCACTCCCTGCTATTTCCAAGCTTCTAGCTAAGAGGGAAAAACCAACACATTCATACCAACTCATGTGGTTTTGTTTATTGTTTTTTTCCTCCCCTCTTCAGATCAAAGATAAAATCTCCCAAGTCTTTTAAGGAACCCTATAGTATCTCCGTGGTGCCAGGTCAGTATGGGTCTGGCATGAGCATGCTGCCAGGTCAGGAAGTGAGCATTCCCAGCACAGATGAATTCAGAGACACATCCTTGGCCCGGGAGCGTCTGTTGGCACAGTTGCAACTGGAAAAAATAGAAAACAAGAGGTAAGTTCCCAGAGCAGCATCTTTTCCTTACAGCTTCAGCCGAGGGTTGTAAGTAATTTTAGACTTTCTTGAGTTCCATCTGATTTCATCAAGCACATCAAGTTCCCTACTATTTCCTTCTTGCATCAGGGGAACAGTCCAGGATGGTAGAAATTCTTGGACTTCTCAGGAATGGTTGGAAACTCTGTGGTCAGTCACGCCATCAGAACTGAAGCAGTACAGTGTGTACAGTGGTCTGTGTGTCCCCCAGTGTCACAAATGTCTATAAAGTCCTCTTTGGGATGTCAGTTCGTAGCAATGCAGATCACAAAGATGAAGAACTAAAGCTTTTGAGGTTGGTCCAAGAAGATTTTGTCTCTTCTGCCTTCCCACAAGTTGAGTCTCTTCAGTTTGTGTAGCTCCTCTCTGTACCACAGTCTTCTGTGATGGATTTTGATAGCTGCAGTGGGGCACATCAGACTGTTTTGAATATGGCTGTGGAGATCAGATACCTCTGAATCCAAAAAACCTCTTAGTATAATGCATTGGTTACAGGGACAAAGCCAGGCTGCCATCTGACTGGTGCTCTTGCCCTTCCCATCCAGGTTTGAAGAGCAGCTGCACCAATACCTAGCTGAGGATAAAGAGCCCCTTGGGGATCTCCTGGGTCTTCCTCTCTACCTCCCTCAGTCTTTGCTCTCCACCCCAGCTGCCACCTGCCCCTTGGTGAAGAGTCCATTGTCAGCTGCTCAAGAGGTAAGAGAAGGCAGTTCTGAGCTAAACTAAAGCTCTGAGGAGTGCAGTAGCTACAAAACCTGTAGTGGGAATTGCCTTGGGAGAAAGTCTCAGTCTCATCTCTTCCTTCTGCCCAGGCTGGGAGTCAGGAGGGACACAAGGTTCTGGAGCTGGAGGAAAGCTCTGCGCTGTCAGACAGACTCAAACACTTGCAGCAGCTCCTCAGAGCCACCAAGGAGGCCGAGGCTGCCTCCGAGCTCCACCTCTCTGCTCTGGTGGACATGGTGGACATTTGAGCCAGGCTGAGACATGGAGACTCAGGAAAGAAGTCCAGGTCCAGGTGATTGAACAGATGCACTCCTGGGCATGTTCCAGAACAAGCAGTGGTTCTCCTGGGATGAGAACATGGAGCAGCCATGGGGCTTGGGCCCTTCTCACATGGCTGCGGTGCACAGGACAAATGTGCCTTGGATGGTCTGGGACTCCCTCATTTTCTGTTCCACAGGCACAGAAACAAGTCAAATGCTTTTTCTTGGAAGGCCTTAAATGACAGTGGTGTTTTTTCTCTCTCCCAGCTCTCATTGTGGGTAAACACAGCTTCATCAGGTTCAGCTGTAGGGTAGCATGAGCCCCTGGGAACATTGGAGCAATTGCTGTCCATAGCCACAGTCCCTGAAATGTTATGTCAGTCTGTGCTTCCTTCATGCAGGAACTGCCTTGCAGCAACACTGTGGTTTGAAATTCCTATTCTGTTTGCAGGAATGTCAAAATGGTCATTCTCAAGCTGGAGCAGCACTTGGCCATGATTTTTGTACTTGTTGCTCAGTGCAAATCCAGAAGGATTTTTGTTGTTCTGGGCCCAAGTTCTATTTTATTCAATGTTTTCAGTATTAAAAATAGGTGAGGTGCTTATTCCACAGATTCCATGTCATGCTGGAAAACAGGATGCTTCCTTCAGTCTTCAGTAAACAGCTATGGAGAAAAAATTTTCCCTTTTTTGAAAGAGCAAATAGCCTGAATTCTCCAGCATTTAGAAACCTTTGGAAGTTGAACGCCCTTGGTTTTGGTTTAATTCCCAGTAAATAATTTGAAGATGTACTTCATGTCTGCACTACTCTTATACAGTTCATCTTTTTCTTACAAAATCAGCCAATTTTTCTCAAACAGAGCCTTCTGCCAGGTTGAATATAAATTACTGCACTAAACTGATTGTCTTGCCTAACCAACCCAAGTTGAAATCCTCAGTAGTCTGAAACTGTCAATTGCCTTCCAAAAACGTAATTATACAGTTTTTTTAAATAGCATTTCATTTGTAGTATTTCTCTTAAACCCAAAATAGCAATAGTAGCTTAATGCTAAGTTGAAATAAATTTAAATTGGAAAGGGTGTGCTTTAAGGCTGTTCCTGCTCCATGTGCTTTTGTTGGGCTTAGTTTTGTTGTTTAACTTGTTCCATGTGAAGGGAAGCCTGTGCCCTGCTTTTGATGTTCTCAGTTTTTGTGAAATTCAGCTGTCAAAACCCAACAGAGCTTTGAGAGCGTGGCTTATACTATTTGCTGTAAATTGTATTTTGTACCTAATAAAGCTTTTTGTGGCTTGAAAGGTGCCTCATTCCTCAGTAAAAGCTCATGGTATGGGTGACGGAGAAAGGAGTGGGGAAGGGTGGCTGCTGTCTGTTACCTGGGGGATGTCTGGGTACCAGTGTTGGGGGCTGGTCTCGCTCCCGACCTCCCCCATATCGTTTATCTGTGGATGGAGGATCCGGGGTAGCAGCAAAATCTCGACGAGGGTGGGATTCGAACCCACGCATGCAGTGCACAATGGATTAGCAGTCCATCGCCTTAACCACTCGGCCACCTCGTCCCAACGCGGAGATCTATCGCC
>VZRH01007901.1:7416-21532 GCA_013397555.1 Urocynchramus pylzowi | reverse complement strand
CAGCCGCCGCAGCGATGTCCGCGCTCAGCCGGGTGAGCGGGGGACACGGGGGGACACGGGGGGACACGGGGGGATCAGGGGAGGAGGGACGCGGCCGGGGTCGTGCTGGGGCGGCGCTGCCAGCCTCGGTGCCGGGGGTCGCGAATCGGGGTCGGTGCGCGCTGCCCCTCCTGCGCCGCTCCGTTCCTCCCCCGGGGATCGCTGCCCGCTGCTCCCCCGGGGATGGAGGGGGTGGGTGCCCGTCCCGTTGGAAATTGGGAAAATTGCCCTTTTATCGGGATCTATCTGTCGCCCTCCCCGGGAACTGCGCCGGCACTTCCAGTTCTCCCCGTCCTAATTCCGTCATTCCTGAATTAGGGGAAAGGTGAAGGGCGCCGGCTCTGCCGTGTCCGTCCGGTGTCCCTCCAATGCCCCTCCAGCGTCCTCCGCTGGGACGTGGCCACCTGCCTCAAGTGACAGCAGGAGTGCCCGAGGGCACGGGATCTAGTGGATGACATTCCTGGCACCGGGATTTGAGGTTCAGTTTGGGGGCAGAGCAGGTGGAAGGCACAAGGAGCTGGGTCTGAGCGTGGAGCAGCACACTGATGGAGTGAGCAGGTGCTTGCCTGAACCCTTGTACAGAGTCCCAGACTGGTTTGGGTGGGAAGTGTTAGAAATGAGCAGCTTGACTCAGCCAATGTATCAAGCAGTAATTCAATTTATTAATTAATATGGCAAAGTATGAGCAAAAACAGCGCTGGGTGCAGTGGTGGGGGTTTCCCCTCCAACTGCACACTGGTTGTTGGGCTTGCTGGTATTTATTGGTCATATTCATGCATATTCATGAGCTTTCTCAGCAGTTTCTATTTCCAATTTTTATGTCACAATTCTATACTTCAGGATCATAAGTCTATGATGATAATTGCTTGGTTCCTTTCCAATTTCTATAGTCTATTGTGATCTATTCCAGTCTTCAATATCCCAGGATGTATATCCCAGATGGTGGGGTCCAGCTTCCAGATATGGGGTCCAGCTTAGGACCATTAATCTGTGGTATCAATGTCCAGCTTCCCTTCTCAAAGTCATCAATCAAACATTGATAATCCATCTTCCTTTCTCAGGATGTTTTCCCTGTTTCGCTAGGAGTTTGGGATAGATTCACTTCCCTCTTTTGTTCAAATCCTCTATACATTCTAAAGCCACAGTTTAAAAATCCTTAATACAAAGTAACATTTTAAACCTATAATTCAAAGGTTCTTATTACAAAACAGCTTAAGAGTTGTAAAAGTTAATTTTAAGCAAAAGATTGGTTCAAAGGTCTTCTGCTATGTTTTACTTTCCTTGGTTGTTTATTAGAGCTCATCTTTATAACTGTCTCATGCCTGTGTTCCACACATTTCACAATTACAATTACACAGGTTATTTTATTTACCTGACACCAAACATAACTTTGTATTTCACAGAAGGGACCTAAGAGACCACCAGTCCCACCCCACTGACAACTTGGAGCAGCTGGACCTGATTGCTCCAAGTCCTATCCCCCCTTACTGGGAATATTCCCTGCATGGGGCACCCCCAATGCTCCAGTGCCTCATCCTTGTGTGAGGACTTTGGTTTGTGCTTCCCCTGGGGAGATCCCCCTGCCCAGCCCTCACCCTCAGCTCTGCAGGGGGGTTGACATGTCCAGAGTCACCTCAGCGATGCCCTTGCCTCGCCCAGCCCTGGGGGCAGAAGAACTGAACGTCTCAAACACAAACTTGGCAGCTCCTTTGGGGGGTGTGTCACCTTCAGCCTTGTTGGGAATTCTGGGCTTTTCCTAATTTTGTGTAAACCTTTTGGTGGAGATGTTACATAAGACTGGATTATCCTTAAGAAAAAAAAAAAAAAAACCAGCAAAACCAAATCCAAACCAAAGCCCAAAAATTTAAATCCCCATGATGACAACACCCTGTCTTTTTTTCTACCTCATCTTTTATACTTCAAACACTGTCTAAAACACTTGGGAGGGTTGTTCCCTGGTGTGGTGTTGTTTTGTTTTCCTTACACCTGTGGCAGCAGTTTGGTAAGAGAGCTGAGGCAAAAAAGGGAGAACATGGGTGAGAAAGGACAGTTTTGCAACACTTGTGTCTTGTGAAAACCCCACAGATAAAACTTTACCTTCTGGACACCCCCAAGCTGTGCACACACGCTGACTCAGTAGCTCAGCATTCCATGCCTGATCCCAGCTCTCCCCACAGTTCCCTTTTTGGCTTTACAGGTATTTTCAGTCTCCTCAATACCTTTTTTTCCTGTGTGCCACCTGTCACAGCCTGTGTCCCTTGCTTGTCACTATGTGACACACAATGAACGACACTCACACCCTGAGATGTCTAAGGCAAAAAAGAGCACGTTTATTTCCAGACCTCAACATTTATAGAATTCTAAAAGTGACCATGGGTTGGAGGATGAAATTGTCACCTCTCCAACCACACTGGTCAAACCAACAATCCATCAATTCTCACTTCCTGAAGAAGGGAATGCAAAACAACCATTATTTACATGAAAGTGAGTGAGAAACTCCATTACAAAAATCTAAACATCAGAAGGCTTGGAAGAACTTCAGAAGAACAGGGCAACCCTTGCTGTGCTGCGAGGCTGCACTGGCACCTTTAGGACAGGCCCCTCATTCTGGTCTGGGATATTCCCTCTGTCAGAATCCAAGACATTCCTCTTGGGGTTCTGGGCAGCCCTGGCAGGAGGCCAAAAACACTTGGGGCTTTGATTGCAGCCCATGGGACAAATTACCAANTAGGTAGTTCATGGTATAAAAGATAGCACCAGCCCCGTGGGAGGCCTTGGACTGACCTGCTGGCCAGAGCTGGGCGGGTCAGACAGAAAATATTTTAGATAAGAGACAATAAACATCACTGAGAAGAGGAGCAGAAGACTCCTGACTCCTTCTTGGGCAGCTGGGTTGGGAAAAGCGGCTTCCACCAACACCTGGGGTCATCTCAGAGAGCAGAGAAGACCCCAGCACCCTGATGCTCATGGTCCTTTCCTGCTGCAGCTGCTCCGGAGCCTGGTTTGGCCCGGCTGGAGGTCGCTCTCCAGCAAACCTGCCCAGAACGTGCAGCCGAGCAAAGCTGGCAACGGCTTCAGCTTTGGTGAGTGCTGGGAAGGGAGAGAGCAGGGAGGGACAAATGGCAGTGCAGGGGGGAAAAAGCAAACAAAGGACCAAAATAAACAGACCCAAAAAAACCCCCAAAAAAACCCCCCACCACGAACCCCAAGAAAGCAACCAACCAAAAACCCCAAGCAACACTTGTTGTACTTGTGTTCTGCTCTGTGCTGAGGTTCAGGGGGAATTTCCAAGACAGGTGTTTATTTGGAATAGATTTCTATTCTTTTTTATAAAAACTCTTTGAAAACCAAAAGCCCTTTTTCTCTCCAGCTCAGGACAGCCAGGGCAGGGGCTGATATTTCAGAGACTTTCTTCTATTTTGTAACTGTCTTGAGCTTTTTTTTTTTTTATTGCACAAATGGCCTCAGCATTGAGCAAATATCCCCCTCTAGCTTTTAAACCATTAGAATAAGCTTGAGCAGCACCAGGGGAACATAGTGGGTCTGG
Source organism: Urocynchramus pylzowi (assembly GCA_013397555.1). Lineage (NCBI taxonomy): Eukaryota > Metazoa > Chordata > Aves > Passeriformes > Fringillidae > Urocynchramus > Urocynchramus pylzowi. The sequence goes on along the minus strand of VZRH01007901.1, from coordinate 17,946 downwards.
GGATGTGACACAGAAATTTCTCCACACCTGAGTTATTACAGCAAATTCTCTGGGGCAGCAGCAGATGCTTGACAGATGTTTTTGGTAAAAACATTTTATTACCTGACACTTTCTGCTCCATTTCCAGTAGTTTTTGAATAATTTTATAACTAATGCTGTTGTGGGCATTGCTCAGAGCTCAGGGGGGTTCAGAGAGAAGGAGGAAGTTGAGTTTCTTTATGATTATGTTGCCTTGTTTTTTCCACAGAACTGACAGATGAACAGAAGGAATTCCAAGCTACTGCCCGGAAATTTGCTCTGGAGGAGATTATTCCTGCTGCTGCAGAGTATGACAGGACTGGGGAGGTAAACCCATCCCACAAGAGGAAAAACCAGATTTTTATCTTAACCCAAAATTTGAAATTTTACCTGTGGTAATCAACTGTGATTTTCTGTTTCAGTATCCAGTGCCACTCATTAAACGGGCCTGGGAGCTTGGGCTGATGAATTCACACATCCCAGAGAGCTGTGGTGAGTGTGATCCCTTTTAATCCCTAAAATAAACCAAAGAAAAGGCCTTGGAGGAGATTGTGGTGTGAAACTGTGGATTACATATAAAATGACATGTTGCACATGGGAGTAATCCCAAAGCAATCTGCGGGCAGGTTGGCACACGTGGCTGTGACAAGGCTGGGCAGGATCAGGCTAGGAATTAGATTCTGATGTGGTAACTGCTGGCCAGATTTTCTCCCATGATCCCAATTGTTATGATCCCCATGTCAGGAATTCGAGGGTTTACTTTGATCCTTCCTCTGGATGGAGGGATTTAAGGGCTTTTTCCTGAGAATCAGCCACCAGCTCAGCCAAGGTGCAGCTGGTGTGTAACCACAGATAAAAATGTTGCATTTCAGATTCCCTGAAAGTGGAGTTGGGAAGTGTCCAGAGCAGGCTCTGTTGGGTCTTTTTGACTTATTTGGTGTATCTGGTATCAAAAACTGAGTTTCTGCACCTGAAACTCATGAGAAGGTTTGAATTAAGAGTGGCCTTTAAAGGTTCCCTTGTCTGACCCCCAGCAGTGAGAGGGAGGGGTTGGGTGGGTGGAAAACATTTGAAATTCAGGAATGAATTTGAAAAACCATCAGGTTTCATAGTGGGAAATCATCAAAATCATCAGCACAGTTTGGCTGGATATCCATATACAGCCTGGAAAAGGAGGTATTGATAATGGATGTGGAAAAGTTGAGGCTGGTGTGAAGAGTTGTGGGAGAAGGTCATGGAACTGAGTGTTCAAATGAAATTCAAAATGGGAAGAGAGAGACAGGAAAGGGAACAAGTGATTCAAATTTCTCAGGTAAAATGATGTCTGCTGCACTAATCCCTGCCTCTGGAAAAAGGGATTTGAGGGGTATAATTGATAGTTTTGAGAGACATCAGAGCCCATGTACCCCTTTTCCACCTCCCAAGAGCTCCCCAGGGAATGCTCAGATGTAGAGCAGTGACAGATCCTGGTGGCACCTTCTGGCCATTTTGTGCCACTTGTCCCACCTTGAGCACAAAATCAACCCCCCTGAGAATGGTGAGATGGGATTTTTAAATAATCTGATTTCAATGAAAAGAAACAAATAAAATAACAAAAAATATCAATCTGTCAGCACGCTATTTCCCAAGTTGTTCCCAAGGGAGTTCATCTGATGGAGCTCGATGCCCTTGGGAGACATTTGGGATAATAAATGCTTGCAAATCATTAATATTCTGCCCTTGAGACCCCCCTGAGTCCCCTCCTGTCTCCCCACAGGTGGGCTGGGGCTGGGCACCTTTGAGGCATGTCTGATCACAGAGGAGCTGGCATACGGATGCACTGGGGTGCAGACAGCCATCGAGGCCAATTCCCTGGGGGTGAGTCCTGGAACTGGGGCTGGGGCCCTCAAACTGAGCTCTGGGTTCTCCAGACTGGCCTCTGGGTCCTCCAAACTGGGCTCTGGGCCCTTGAGGTGATGGGTTAATGCTCTGAACATTCTCTTCCAGCAAATGCCCGTGATCATCGCTGGGAACGAGCAGCAGAAGAAAAAATACTTGGGCAGGATGACAGAGGAGCCCCTGATGTGTGTGAGTGAGACCAGGGAATCCTACTGATTAATTAATTAATGACAGAGGAACCCCTGATGTGTGTTTGATCAGGGAATCCCATGACTTCAGTAATTAATTAATGACAGACGAGCCTCCGATGGATGTTTGTGTGAGCGGGGGGGGGGGTCGGTCATTGCCCGCATTCCACAACGATTTTGTGGTTTCCCAGAGCCAGAACCCTTTCCCAAAGCCAGAACCCTTTCCCAGAGCCAGAACCCTTTCCCAAAGTCATATCCCTTGGGATCTGGGGCTTGTTCTTCCAGGCTTACTGTGTGACAGAGCCGGGTGCGGGCTCGGATGTGGCCGGGATCAAAACCCGAGCGGAGCGGAAAGGGGATGAGTACGTCGTCAACGGGCAGAAGATGTGGATCACCAACGGAGGGAAGGCCAACTGGTGCGTTCCTTCTGTGGCCATCCTGGTCTGCACTGGGCTGTCTTTAAGGGTGTGCCACAAAGCTGAGGGTTCAGTGTGATTTATTAAAGAAATATGGATGTTGATCGAGCATCCATACCCAACTGTGACGGGCAAGAACTCTGTAACAGTTTAAAGTTAGAAAGTGTGTGTTTATTGTGACACATTGTGGGGTAGCTCCCAAATACACACCACAAATCCCAAATTTACAGGTGATTACAGAGCCCTTTTATTTACAGGGGTATTGAATATCCAAAACAAAAATGTATATTCATAACTTTGGTACATCCCATTCCCCCTTATGGTAATTAACTAAAAAGCTATTAAGCATGCATAGTTTGTTCTTTGAAATGGGTTGGTGGTCCCTTCCATGGGGAGGGGTCCCAAAATGAGGAAGTAAATGAAGTCTTCCTCATTCTGACCTTTCTACCTTTTCAAAGCAAATGTGAACCCTTGGTAGAACTCGTATTTCCCATCTTTGTTGACTGTTCAATGAGGTTCAGAGCAGGGGAGGCCCACAATTGTCTTATGTTCCTAAGAGCTATTTATCAATTTCTATATTCTTCATTATAAACCCAGCTCACCAAATATAAAGTTGACAAGCAATCAGTTATGAGTTAACTACTAACTTTTAGCTTCAACAAGGCCTATCCATCTACTTCAATCAACTTCAACAAAGCTTGTCTCTAACTAAAATCTTAGCTCCTCTAAAATTTTTAATTCTCTGGAGTTTATGTCTCAAGTGTGTCACCAGTTCATCGGGAGGAGGCTCAGGTTACAGAGCCCTGACCTGGCTCCCAGACAGGGATCAGCTGCTTCTGACTCAGCTGGGAACGCCTCCCACTCACAGGGAAAACAGGAAAACTCTGGGATTTAATTGTCTTGAGGTAATACATTTCCAAGGAGTCCCAGAGCCCAGGCTGTGTTGCAGGGTCTGGGGAAGGCAGCACAGACCCTTCCTCGGGCTTACACTACCACACACAAACACTTCCCAGTTCAAGAGGAAAATCTTTATACATTTATCTATAAAAGTTGGGATTTCTCACTGTTTAACTTCTTGCCTGAGGCAGAACCATCACAGAGACTCTCCCAGCACATTCCTGACCCCCCTAAATGGGATTTACAGCAATTGCTGACACAAAAACCTCATTTACAAGTGATACTGGGAAGAGTAAAATGGAAATATTTTCAGTTGAGAGGAAAAGGCCTTACACACAATGCTGCATTCCTAGTACAATAATCCTTAGAGATGCTCTGGGAATTGGCTTATTTTGGGCTATTTGGGAGGCAGAGTGGTATATTGAGACAACACATGGAAAAGGTGGAGAAGCTTTGCAGGTTTACCTGAGGGAATTTCATTAAACTTTGATTTTGCCAGGAAGAGATGCCTGGACAACACTGACATTCCTCACCCTCCTTCCCTCTCATTTGTTTTCTTTTTTATTTTTTTTTTGAAGGGCCAATTAAAAAGTGTTGTTACCTTACCACTCGACTTCTTGTACAGTACAAATATGGACAAAATGCCAAAAAAAAAAAAAAAAAAAGGACATTTTTGCCATGAAGTGTCTGATGTTGGGGATGAGCTGAACCCCCATCTCTGTCCTCCCCAGGTACTTCCTGCTGGCCCGCACTGATCCTGACCCCCGGGCCCCAGCCAGCAAAGCCTTCACGGGCTTCATCGTGGAGGCCAACAGCCCTGGGATCCAGATTGGCAGGAAGGTAACCATCAGGAATTCTCACTCCTTCCTGAACCCATAACACGATGAATTGCCATGAAAGGAAAAGGGCTGAACCTTGTCAGGGCTCATAGACAGGTACATTGGAATTCTCACAGTGCCCAGAAACTGTTCATAAGACACATTCAATAATTATATTTACATGTATGTAATTATGAAGTTATATATGCATATTATATTACATATAATATATAATTATATGTAATATGTATAATTAGATATAATGACAATATAATTGTAATTGTATTAATTCAGATAAAGAATTACTCAGAAGGGCCTAAAGCAGATAATTTTGCCCAGCTGCAAAAGAACCTTTGAGAACATGGAATTGCCAAGGATGTCCAGGGGGAGCGAAGGTGTTGGCAGAGCTTTCCCAAAAATCACCCGGTTTGCTGCAATTTCAGCTGCTCCTGCCCAAGTAAGGCATCATGGAGGCCCTGGTTTTCTCTCTCTTTGCTTATATTTGGAACCTGAAAACCTGATTTATTTATGAATTTGTCTTTTGGCAGCACAGCTGGGTCTTGCAGCTGTTGCAAGTGGGTTCTTGACTGTGAGAGGATAGAATTGAATTATATGTAGAATGGAATCCTCCAGAGGATAAATTGAACCAGAGGGGGCCAAAGGAGGGATTCCAGCCTCAGAATTGATCTCCCACACGCAGGCAGTGACCTGCTCAGGTGTGACAGGCCAGGGGCTTACTGGGCTGGGGAGGCCGAACTGGTATTCCTTAATTTCTCTGGTGCGTTTTAGCTAAAAATGAAGTGGTTTTTTTTTAAGGGAAAAAAAAACCGCTTCATTTATTCTTTCAGTGAACCGAAGGACGGAATTGGTTCTACCTGGGCAGAATCTGATTCCCTGGCACCTCCCTCTTCCAGGAGCTGAACATGGGCCAGCGCTGCTCGGACACGCGCGGGATCGTCTTTGAGGACGTGCGGGTCCCCAAGGAGAACGTGCTGATCGCGGAGGGCGCCGGCTTCAAGATCGCCATGGGCGCCTTCGACAAGACCAGGCCGCCGGTGAGCAGCAGGAACGGGCTGGCCACGAGGCAAGCAGGAATTTCTGCTGCTCATCCCGCGCTGTGCCCACCCAGGTGGCGGCGGGGGCCGTGGGGCTGGCGAGGCGAGCGCTCGACGAGGCCACGAGGTACGCGCTGGAGAGGAAAACCTTCGGGAAACCCATCGTGGAGGTGAGTTTATGGCGCAGCTGAGACGGTCACAATGCAAAGCAACACACTCCGTTTTCAGGAGGCTTCAAAGGTGTTCTGATTCTAGCATGCCTGCTTTTTATACATTCTTACAAAACTCATATGTTTACTCATTGGTGAGGAGAGACAAAGTGCTGATTGGAATAGACAGTTGCAGGTTTCTCTTATTTATCCTCCTTTCTTTCTTGGTTTCTGTGTCAACGACCTTGGTAGAAAATTCTTTCAGGAGTAAACGGGGATCCTCTTATCAAACTTCTCTCTGGCTCACAGAAGTCGCTGTAAAGCCTCTTCCACACGTTTAGACTTACACATGGGAACGTCTGATCCAACACAGATCCCACTTCCATAGAACTCCCTGAACACAGCTTCCCAAGGGCACTGAATTTGCAAATTAAGAAATGAATATAAAATTATGTAATAGAGATTTATTCCCAGAAAGGCCTGGCTCTGGTCGAGTCCCTGTCCTTGTGGCACTTGGGGACACAGTTTAGTGATGACCACGATGGTGGCCTTGGTGACCTTAACGGTCCTGTCCAACCCCAAGGATTCCATGATCCCAAGCAGGAGGCTCCTTCCCCCGCAGCCCTCTGAGGCTCACCTGCTGGNACCAATCTAAAAATGCCAGCATCACCTAAAAGATGGATGTGAGGGGGAAGAAGGAAGAAGGACAGGGCACGCCCCAATCCCTCCATCTTAGGGTTTTAAACCCCCCTGTACCAAATCCCAAATTTGTACTACTACAAATCTACAAATCTACCGTGTTGTCTAAACTTTTGTGACCTGTGACTCCTCATATAAGCTTGGTAATTTATCCCATGGGCTGAAATCAAAGCCCCGAGTGTTTCTGGCCTCCTGCCAGGGCCGCCCAGACCCCTGTCCGGGGTTCGGGGCACGGAGAGGAATGTCTTGGATTCCGACAGATCTCCCCTGTCCCAGCACCAGGCCGTGGCATTCCTGCTGGCAGAGATGGCCATGAAGGTGGAGCTGGCCCGGCTGGGGTACCAGCGAGCCGCCTGGGAGGTGGATGCCGGCCGCCGCAACACCTTCTACGCCTCCATCGCCAAGGCCTTCGCCGGCGACGTGGCCAACCAGGTGGCCACTGATGCTGTGCAGATCTTTGGGGGCAATGGCTTCAACACAGAATATCCCGTGGAGAAGCTGATGAGGGATGCCAAAATCTATCAGGTGAGTGGGGCGGAGCCAGGGGTCTTGGTGGCAGGGCAGGCGATACAAAGTAATTAGTTGCTGGTTAATTGCAGTCAGGATGGAGGGAGGCTAAAACGATTTGGAGAGTGAAAGACATTGAATCAGGGAAGTTCTCAACTTACCACTCACTGGGCAGGTGCTTAGGCTGAGATGTCACCAGCATTGAGGCTCATGGACTAATTAATTAGCATTAATTACCCTGTGTGTGCTGCAGAAACAGCCATGGGGCACAGCCCATGGTGATTCCCTTCTTCAGATATTTATTTATTGGTTTCTTTTCCAAAAGAACAAAACATGGTCATATTTCCTTGTTTTCAGCCCACAGACACCCCTAATCCCCAGTGCTTTTTCTGCAGTGTTATTGCCAAGAAATTATCCATGCCAGAATTCCTCTGCTGGTTCACGTTTGTTATTCAGCAGGAATTAATTCATTTCCTTAGGAAACCCAGCGACCTTCACCTTTTCCCTCTTTCCAAAATTACACATGACTGCCTGGAACTGATCCAAACAGGTCTCAGGGAACACACATGGGCCCTGACCTGTCAGCAAGTGACCACAGCTGCTGAGATTTCAGGTGGTTGACATTCCTTTCACAGCTGACTTTAAAATTCCAACTGTTCTCACCAGCCAGGAATTTTTCCCCCTCCAGGGACACAAAGCAGATGTTTGGAATTGAAAAGTTCTCAGTCCTGATTCAGTCCTGATTTCAGTTCTCAGAGAGGAACTGAACAAGCTATGAGACTTTGTCAGAATCGGGCTCTTTTCCTGTTTTGGGGTTTTTTTTTTCCACCAAGATCCTCCATCACACAGCTCCATCATCAATGCATGGCCAGGCATGCTGAGGTTTTGAAATTGTTCAAGTTACTCTGATTTAATGTGAATTTTTTGGGTGTTTTTCCTGTTCCACTCCATCCCTGCAAGAACTTGGAAAAGGGGTTAGACCTTACAATTCCAGCAGCTTTACTTGGAGAAACTTTGTGCAGTTTGGGGAATATTATCCTGGTTCTGTGACTGCAGAGAAAGTGGATTTGCAGGTATGGGAGTGATTTGCCAAAGCAACTTCAGGCAGGATTGGGAGCTGAAACACCGAAATCCCCAATTTCTATTGGGCCCCAGTTCCCCAGTTTCAATTCTGCTGTCCTGGAGCTGCCCTGGGCTCTGCCTGGGGGATCCCTGGATCCCTCCTGCACTGAACACACACCTGTATGGGTTATTGCCTCTTATGGGCCATTGTCACATTAATTTTTCCAAGTTCTCCCTCTTCCTGCCCCCTGGCAGGCACAGGGAGGGGTCACAGGTGTGCAGACTCTGGTCAAACACCTTTCCCAGCTGCTGCTGGCTCACCTGTCTCTGCTTTTCCCTGCAGATCTACGAGGGCACGGCACAGATCCAGCGAGTGATCATCGCCCGTGAGCACCTGGGCAGATACAAGGCCTGAGGGATGCCGCAGCTCCAGGCTGGGTATTCCAGGGAAAGGGATTGTGCTGCATTTCTCCATCAGAAAAACATGGGAAAACCCCTTTTCCATCAAACCCCTGTTCTTGTGCCTGATCCAGCACAGGTTCTGGGACACCATCCATCCCCTGAGCCCATCCCACTGGTTGACCATCCCAAACATCCCTAAATCCCACAGGGATCACATTGCTCTTTCCCAATCTCCCTTTGGCTTTCAGCAGCAAAGGAGACAAAACCCTTCCCCAGCAAACCTGCATGAGCAAAGAGTGAGCCACATTCTCATTTTTTTAAAATTTATTTTTGCCAGTGAAAGCAAAAATCCAGCACATCCCAGGAGTCGGATTTGGGGTGTTTCTGTGTTTTTAATGGCACCAATCCGCTCCCTTTGTTTATTCCTGGGCCTTGGGTGATGGCAACTGGATCAACCTCAGGGAACTTAAAAAACATGAATTTTCCTCCTGTGGAAGGGCCCAGCTGGCACTGGCACTTGGGCTCCAGGGCCCCAGTTCCCAAGATCCATAGGAAACACTGTAGGTTTGGAGCCTTTCAACAGCCAGATCTAAAGAAAAACTAAAGTGAATCCACGTTTCTCGTGCCTTGAACCTGAATTCCTCGTGGTAATGATGGTGTGTGAGAGGGGCTACGAATGTCCTGGGAGGAAAGGAGGAGGATGGGGCAATGGGAACGTGAATTAACTGATCCTGTGGGAAAGTGTGCAGGAAATGAGCTGGGTTTGAGCTGGGCCTTGCCCTGACAGGTCAGGAACGAGACTCGTGTGGCACAGAGGATTTCCCTGGAAAAAGGCTGTTCTGGAGTCACTGCCAGCTCCCAAGAAATGCTGCTGGTGTTGATGGGGCAGCAGCAGCTGATCCCACGCTCCTCACACACTCTGGTGGGATCCACTGCCATGTGCTGGTCCCAGCACGGGATGGGCTTGTGGGGGGAATGGGGTGGGCTGGGAATGGGCAGGGGAGGATGGAATGGGGGTGGAAGTGGATGGGGACTGTGCAGAGAAGCCACGCTACGAAAAGCCAAAGGCGACAGAGGAGTCCTGCAACTTTATTTGAACTTTATTTGAAAGGGAGAGAGTCCACTGGGGCGTACACCCACGGTGGGGGTCTCTCTCTCTCAGTTTTGGAGGGTGCAGCCTCTTTTTATTCTAAACTCCTGATGGTATGTTGCCCTCTTCCCATTTGTACCTCTTTCCCATTGCTGAGCTACCAGGAAGGCACAGCCTTCTTGAACTGCCTACCACACATCCCTCCTTGAGCATGTGTCACCATTTCCCCCTGAAATTCAGAAGTTCAGGCTGTCTGGGTTCTGCAGGTCCACCAGAAGTTCAGACTGTCTGCAATACACTTCCATTTGTCCCATTACCTTGCACTTCAGGAGCTCAAACTCCCTGGGTCAAGCTGCCTGGGTTCTCTGACAAACTTGCCCGGGTGGATGTTCACAGAGACATTAAAACCCATTTAGAAGACATTAAAACCCCTTTCTATGGCAATAGTGAAAAACCCCACACCCATTCTTTCCACATGGAGTTTTTTATGGAGACATTAGCAGCACTGAAAGCAGTTGGGGTGGGGATAGAGGCAGCGTGGATGGAGCTGGCTGGCGTGGAGAAGCTCAGGGTGGGAATGGATGCGATTGAGACGAGGATGGAGGCGGATGAACGGGGATGGTGTGTGCATGGAGGGAGGTAAAAGGGGGAACGAGGAGGATGGGATGGGGATGAATGAGCATGGAGGCGGGCAGCGCTGGTTGGGATGGGGTGGGAGGCGCTGGAGGCGGCTCTGGGCGGATCCCTGTGCCGGCTGGAGGCGGCCCTGGGAGCGGGCATCACCGCTTTAGCTCTAGAATTCCTCTGAGGCCCGGCCAGCCCCCGATGCCTGCGGCAGTGGAGCTTTTGGCCCTTGTGGGATGGAGTCCTCACGGCAGAGTGTGAGGCAGGTTGAGGAGAGGGGATGGGAATGTGGGAATGTTGGCTGGGGGTGTCCCTGAGCCCCCGTGTGCTGTCAGAGCTGTGCAGGTTCTGGGTGTGCAGCTGGGCTGGTGCAGCTGCAGGTGGGAGTGTGCAGGAGGGCAGTGGCCCCTCAGGTGAGCCTGGCCCTAAACCTGGAATGTTTTGTGCTTCCTGCAGGTGTCCAGTTAAACCCAGGACATTGCAGCCAGCCCAGATGAATGATCCAGACACAATGCTTGATCCTGTCTGGGCCTGGGGTTGGATCCAGCTGCTCCCAGGGTTCTCTCAGGCTTCTGGATAACCGGGACATCCCTCCTGCACCCCGTGACCCAAGGGAAGGGGCTTCCCCATAAACCTTGTCTGCAGCTTCCTAGGGAGCTGGGAATGCACAGCACGGGGTGTCACCCATCCCTGGGGAGCTGGGAATGCACAGCACGGGGTGTCACCC
>VZRH01007899.1:41726-79545 GCA_013397555.1 Urocynchramus pylzowi | reverse complement strand
CCTGGAGGGGCTCCAGGAGAGCTGGAGAGGGACTGGGGACAAGGGACAGAGGGACAGGAGCCAGGGAATGGCTTCCAGTGGGAAAGGGGAGATTGGGCTGGGATCTGGGCAAGGAATTCCTGGCTGGGAGGGTGGGCAGGGGCTGGGCTGGAATTCCCAGATTTGCTGGGGCTGCCCCTGGATCCCTGGCAGTGCCCAAGGCCAGGCTGGATCCACCTGGGACAGTGGGAGGTGTCCCTGCCCATGGAGTTGGATGATCTTGAAGGTTCCTTCCCACCCAAACCATTCCAAGATTCCATAAAGGTGTTTCCAGGGGCATCTTTCCAAGGAACACAAGCCAGGACCACCTTCCCGAGTTGTGCTGAGCTGGGCTGGATGAGGTGACAATGTCCAGGTGAAAGGCCATGGATCTCATTCCCAAGCTCTGGAAGCTCCCAGTTTTCCCTCTGCATTTTACTGTCAGTGTTTGGACAAAGCTGGAGACATTTTTTGAGGAAAACTGCCAGAATTTGGATGTTCAAATGTCCAGGGATGGGGGAGAAAAAACCCTTAAAAAAGCAAACTCTGGACCTTCCAATGGTTTATTTTTGGAGTCCGGAGAAAAATGTCCTTGGATTTATTTTTTTCACGGATCTATTTCGGTGGAGTTTTTCCTTTCTTTTTTTTTTTTTTTTTTGAAGATGGAGCTGTTGACTCCTTTCTGCCAAAAAAATGTAATTCCTGTCTCCTTCAATGTTTCCAGAGGCCTTTTACAGAGGTTCTCACACCCACACGGGAGCCTCTTCCAGAGCCTGGCCCAGACTCTGGGTGACCCCTCCATAAATCCCAGTAATTTATGGATTATTATTATTATTAATAGCAGGCAAAAAAATTCCAAAACTCCAGGACTTTCTCTTCCTGCTCCTCCAGAAGAAATCCCGGGGTCTCCACAGAGCTTCCCTCGTGTGTGGCGGGAAGTCCAAGAACTTTTCCATGCTTAATAAGGAGAGTGGATTTAGGGAGGAATGACAGAGGGAGGGTGGCTGCTTATCCCTGTTATCCCTGATTTATGAGCCACCATTCCCAGAGGTTTGGAAGGAGGCTGGGATCAAAGGAATGATGTGATCCCAAGGCCATTCCAAGGTGATGGAGCAGTCCACACTGAAATCTGCTTCTGGAATTCCAGCTCTCCTGAACGAACTCATCCTGCTTTATTCCGTTCCATTCCATTCCATTCCATTCCATTCCATTCCATTCCATTCCATTCCATTCCATTCCATTCCATTCCATTCCATTCCATTCCATTCCTACCAGACCCAAACTCTGAGCCCCTCTCGAAGCAGTTCCATGGAAAATGAATGGGATGAGCATTCCAAAGTGTGCCCTCCCATTGGAGCAGGAGTGTTGTCAGCCGGGAAAACACCTCCTGATGGAGCTGCCAGGTGTCCTGAGCAACCGGGAAAATCCTGGATGAAAAAACATGGAGAAATTGGGAACAGGTCTTAAAATGCGGAATGGTCACGTCTGAATTCCCACTTGGGGAGGGGATTATCCATGAAGACTATGCTTCATCCCGGATAAACATGGAATAACTGATGTCATCCACCAATACGGGGTGAAAGGAGCTGGAAAGATTCCACAAAAGCGATATTTTCCTTGGATATGGGACTAACCAGGAATAGAGGCCTGGAAGTGTCCAAGGCCAGGTTCCACCTGGACCAGTGGAAGGTGTCGGGGTTGGGATGAGTTGGGATTTGGTTCCATCCCAACCATTCCACAATTCCATGATTTCCTGGATGTTTCTTCCGAGTTTGACTCTCCACCCTTCCACGAGCAGTGGGCTTTTCCCAGATTCTCTCCATGTTTTCTGCTCCCTGGGGAGGGAACCGCTCTCCTTGCTGACCTCAATCCATGGATAAGCTGATGGAAACTGGGAACATCCCAGTTTTTGCCCTGTGGAGGAGCAGGCATGGAAACTCCTTGGATCTCCACATTTTCCTGCCTATCAGGGAGTCATTCCCAGCTGTCCCCTCCACCTTGTCACCCGTCTCCTCCATCCCAACATTCCCTCTATCCCGCTTTTCCCTTTTCCCATCCCACCCTGCCTCCCCACGCCCCCCTGGAGCAGCCACAGCTGCTGCATCCGTCTGGAATTCCCTCCTTTCCACTCTTCCTGGCTGCCCTTCCCATTCCCTCTCCTCTTGGGCAACCCCAAAACTCCGGTGGCCAAAGCCAAGGCTCGGAGGCGGCTTTTTATCCCGAGGCTTTGGAAAGCCACATTCCTGCCCCGCTCCGGTCCCATCCCGCTCCGGCCAAGTGGGATGACGATGACACAGCAGGGCCTGGGTAGGATTTTTCCTACTCCTTATCCCGCTGCCAACGTCTTTGACCTCTGGATGAACTCCCCAAAAATTGCCTTTGGAGCTGCTCCCGCCTCTTTGACATCCGCGACCGGTTGGAATTTAACTTCCCTTTTTTTTTTTTTTTTTTTGTGGTCAATTTATTCAAAAATTAACTTAATATCTGTCTCAGTACTTTTTGAAACCAATTCCAACTTGAGAGGCTGCAGAGATCAGTGAATAATTCAGCTGTTATATCTTTGATTTTCTTTAGGGTTTAGAAGTGAATGCATCTAGGTGTTCAGTTTGAGTTTTTTTGATTGCAGAAGAGGTAATGAAATATCTCAGGTCAGACACTTGNAAGGGGAATGAGAGAAGAGTGAGGAAGGGTGAGAGTTAAAATGGAAAAAAAGAATTAAAAAGGGAAAATAAAAAAAAAAAGATGGATGGGAAGAAACCAAACCCAGAACTGAGGGAAATCTTGTGGTTGGAAAAAACTCGGGAAAGAGTGGGATAAGTCAAGGGTTCAGAATATATGGATCTTTTTGTTCCAAGAAAACAGCGGGAAAAGGTAACAGGGCCTTATCTGGAGTCAGTTCCTGCTTCCCACGTCCCCTGGCAGGGTCATTCCCAGGCTGGGAATGTTGGAAATGTCCCTGGCTGAGGCTCCGGAACAGCCGAGCTTCAGTCACGTGTCCAACCTTTGGAATCACCCATCCATCACCTCTGGCTGAGCTGGCGGAGCCCAAACTCCGGAATTTTGTTGCTCAAAGTCTCCAACAAAAAGCTAAAATTCCGGCAACACCTGGACTGGGATGGACTGGAGAAGCAAACTGGTAAAAAACTGCTGGAAATGGGAAAATTGACTCAATCAGGATGAAATTTTTGTAGGGTCAACAATTGCTTCCCAGAGCGATCAGGAGATGATGCTCGGCTTCCACTGAATTAATTTAGGATTTGTTTTCACGGAATTCCAGAAAAACTGCGCCACCATCCAGCAGGAATTCCATGGGATGTGGAACTTCTCGGAATTCTTGGACTTTTCCTAACTTGTGTTCTAACAATGACCCATGAAAGAAGAGCTCCTTAAAGCTCCAAATTCCAGTTCAGTCGGAAAATCCTACACTTTCATTTTTAAAGGGTTTGTTCCCAAATGAAATTTTTAAAAAATCCTTTTCTGCTCAAAAAATATTTTACTGGAGAGGAAAAAAAAAATCCAAAAGGATTAATTTGATTTTGGAGTTGCTTTTTTGGGGGGAATTTTGGGATATGAACAAAAGGAGATCTGGTGGGATGGGAATTTTGATGCCTCATAGATTTCCAAGGGGAAGCTTCAGACTCTTCAACTGGAGTTCTCAGGAGGCTCCAGGATCCCAGCAGTGTCTCCTAGAGGCTGGAAATCATGGAATTATGGAATGGTTTGGGTGGAAAGGGACCTCAAAAGATGATTGAATTCCAATCCAAACACCTCCCACTATCCCAGGCTGCTCCAAGCCCCAACGTCCAACCTGGCCTTGGACACTGCCAGGGATCCAGGGGCAGCCCCAGAAAATCTGGGAATTCCAGCCCAGCCCCTGCCCACCCTCCCAGCCAGGAATTCCTTCTCAAGATCCCAACCCAATCTCCCCTTTCCCAGTGGCCAACATGGACTTTTGGAATTTGTCCTACCCTGCTTTGATCCAAGTTTGGAACAGGGAATTTTTCCATCAGAGCTAAACTGCCCCTCACCTGCTGTTCCTTCTCCAGCTGATTCCAGACGTTCCCAAAGGAGGGGAGGAAAATCCTGCTGCGCTCCTGATGTTTGCTGTAGATTGAGAGGGTGGGATCCAAGATTATCCCATTTTCCAGAGGCTAAAATGGGATAAATACACGGGATAAATGTATAAATACCCAGGAATATTTGGGTGACCTTAAACTTGGGAGGAATGAAAACAGCTGGAAATCCAAAAGCGTGAAATCACGGAGGGACTGACAACAGGAACAGCAGTGGATTCATCCACCGGGAACAACGGAATTCTAGGAGAAGGACGTGGATGGAGTGATGGAATTGTGGAAAACCAGGACGGAGTAGGTGCACACAAGAAAAAAATTCTATTTATATCTATTCCAACAAAAGAGTTGGATTGGAGCTTCCCAGATGAACCTGGGATTCCAGGAGGCCTCTTAGGCTGAGGCTCCGGAGGAGCAGCGGGAATGTCGCTCCTTGGAGCACCAGCCACGCTCATCCCAGCCGGATTGGTGCCAGGGAAATTCCTGCAGGGATTTGGCTTTTGGGATTATGGCAGATGGGATTGTCCAGTCCCTGTTTCCCAGATTTGCTGTGGCTGCCCCTGGATCCATGGAAATGTCCAAGGCCAGGTTGGACATTGGGGCTTGGATCCACCTGGGATAGGGAAGGAAATAAATCCTCAATTTTTAAATTCTATTTAAAATTGTATTTTGAGTTATATAAAATATATTTAAAATTCTATTTAAAATGACATTCAAAAATATATTTATAAATAGATTAAAATATATTAAGCATTATGTTTAAAGTATATTTTTAAATTGCATTTAATATATATTCAAAATATATTTATAGTCTTATTTCAAATTATATTTTAAATAATATAAAATATATTGAAAATTATACTGAAAATTATATCAAAATCATACTGAAAATACATTAAGAATCATATTTAAATTACATATTTAAATTAAATTTGGAATGATATTAAAAATTACTCNTTAAGTTATATTTTAAATATTTTAAATTATATTTAGAATTAATTAGAAATTATATAAAGATATATTTCAATTATATTTGAAGTTATATTTGAAATTTCATTTGAGATATTTTTAAAATTATATTTAGAATTACAAAAAAAATGCAAAATTATATTGAAAATTATATTTAAAACATATTAAAGTTATATTAATATTAAAATTACATCAAAATTATATTGAAAATCACACAGGGATTATATTTAAATTATTTTCTTGATTATGCCTGAATTTTATTTAAATGTGATTTAAATTTTATTTAAATCAGATTTAAAATTTATATTAAAAATAAAAGATGGGTAAGAAATCCCACACCATTTTTCAGGCTGTCCCTGGATAACGGGACCAGGACATCCTGAACAAGCCGCTGCCCCTTTTTTTTGGCTATCCCATCCACCTTTTGGGAATGCAGCACAAACCTCGGGAGGTGGGAATTTTCCCTTTGGGAAACTTGGGAATGAGTCCCGCGAGGCCTTTCCCGGCCTTGCCCATCCCGGTTTTTTGGCGGCCACCCAGGGACAGGAGGTGACAGCCAGGCCAGGGCTGACGGTGACGTCACCGAGCGCTCCCGGACATTTGTCCTCGGGAAGAGCCAAGCTCGGGATCGTCACCGCCAACAAAGATTCCCTACAAAATCCGGGAGCGGGGACGTGCCGGCCCCGCCGTTCCGGCCTCTCCCTGCCTTCGTTCCCGGCGGTGTTTGCGCAAAGCCGCCTTGGGAAGATCCCAATTATTCCTTCCTTAATGAACTCTTGGCTCATGGAGCCTCCCTGTTAATGAGCTCCCTGCTCCAGCCTCGTTCGCCTTGGAAAACGCCGGGAAGGGGAGCCAGGAATTCTCACCCAGCTCCGGCAGGCTCGGCGACGGGAATTGTTGATCCCAGAGCCAGGAAAATGCGAGCTCCAGTGAAGGAAAACCAGGATTCCAAAGGTGCTACCTAAAGTGGAGGTCCCACTGATTCCAGCTCATTTTTCCATGTCAATTCTCCCGGGAGCCTCCAGCCCCTCTGGAAACAGGATTTTCCCTCCTAATTTCGGCAAATTTTACTGGAAGTGTTCGAGGCCAGGTTGGAGTAACCTGGGATAATGGGAGGTGTCCGTGCCCATGGAATGGGATGATCCTTAAGGTCCTTTCCAACCCGTTCCAAGATTCTGGAATTCTAGGAAGTGTGGGCTTAACCCGTGCTCTGCTTAAGGCAAATAATTATTCCCACCTCTGGAAAACAGCCCAAACAATTGGGGGGAAAAAAAAAAAAAAAAAANAAAAAGAGAAAATAAAGAGGCTGCAGGGATTATGGATCTGGAATTCATTCAGGATATGGAAAAACTTGGGAATGTCTCTGATGGGATGACTGATAAATTCCATAAAGCCCAACTTCAGGATCATTGGGAGAACCAGAGGTGCCACAGTTTATCCTCAGAACAGGAGCAGGGAGAATCCTAAACTGAATTCCATGGAATCCAGTGATTCATTGCCCAGCTCATCTCGACTGGGAAAAGTAGGAAAATCCATTTGGAACCGGTCCCAAATCCTTATTCCGGGTCCCAGTGGAATTCCGGGTCCCAGTGGAATTCCAGGTCCCAGTGGGTTCATGTCCCTCCAAGGAAAATTTTTCCATGGGAACACCTTCAATTCTCACAACATTCCCCAAATCCTGATCCAGAGCCCAAATCCAGTTCTGGAATAACCCAACATCCACATCCCAAAGAGCTGTGTCCTCCTCTCAGCTCATTCCCAGCTTTCCTGCTCTTTTCCCCAGCCTGACTTCCCTCCAGTAGTTCAATCCCATTTATTAGGAATTTATAGTTCTCCATAGGGTTTTTATATTTAGCTGCCTCCCCTGGAAAACCACATTTTTATGGATCTTGGATCCCACCCTTTTCCCTGCGGCTCCTCCAGGCCGACTTTTCCCTGTTTTTTTTTGTGTTTATATTCCAATTTTGGAGCTTAGCACTGGTTCGCGTCTGTCCTTTATTCCCATCCACCCATCCCAGAAATTCCTTATCAACAGGTCGGGTTTAAAAGGCCGCAGTTTTTCCGGGATTGGGTCATCCTTGGCTCCCAGAGCCGTTTGGCTCCAAGAGAAAAGTGGGAAAAGGGATCGGTTTACAGCCTGCTAAAGGTCAGCTGTGCCGCTCCTGGTTTTTCAGAGGGAGAGGCGAAATCCTTAAAATATCAGGATAATATCCCTAAAAATAAAACCTCGCAAAGCCTGATCAGCTCCACGCGCCTGCGGATTTTCCTCTGGGATGGGCAGGATTGATCCGAATCCCAAAGTTCTTGGGCCAAACCCAGAGGAAACCGCTGCCAGTCCATGATTCCCTGCATTATCCGGTTATTTGAAGCTGGATGTTCCATGAGGAAACCGAGGGGAGAGAGGCCGAGGAATCAATCCCAGCAGGAAAATGGGAATGCAGAACAGCCCCAGCCTCTGTGCCAAGGGCTCCTAAGCTGGAAATCAGGGAAAAATCCCATTGGTTTGGGATTTTTTTCAGGAATCATCACAAATGCCAATTAAAAAGGTTGGGAATGACCTCGCTCTGTCCCTTCGGATGAGATTTTCCAGAGGGGGTGTGGATGCCCCGTCCCTGGAAGGATTTAAGATCTGGGAAAACTGGGAAAGGTGAGTTAGGGATGGGTTAAAAAGGTGGAAAATCAACTTCAAGCCAAAATCATGGGAAAATCTTTGTTTCCCTCTATCTGTCCACAAATTCCATGGATTTTTCTAGGATCCCCATTTGTGAAAAGCTTTTCTGGGAACGAGAGAGGATTGGAGCTTCCCAGCTACCAAACATGCCAAGGATGAAAGCAGAAAACTTTGGGATTTTGGCACATCCCACCATTTATCTCTTTGGGAATCATCCCAATTATCGGCATTTATTTGTAAACATGGAATTTCGGCCGGATAAGGGGTTGGCAGAGTGGATATTACGGAATATCCATGGAATTCTGGGATATTTTGGTGACCAGGGTTTTTAGCCCCATACAGGCAGGCTTGTTCTAAGGGGCTAAATGGAATTATCGTGGAATAATCTGGGTTGGAAAATGTTCCTGGAATTTCTGCTCTCACATTCCCGACTCCAAATCTGGAGTAAGATCCAAACTCAAACTGGGTTACAGGTGTGGATTTTTCCCACTCTGCACTTCCAAAGAATTCCATTTGGGGATGAACCATTTAATGGGGTTCCTAACTTGGTTGGATTCCCTGGAAAAACGGGAAATCAGGAATTCTAGGAGATCTGAAGGTTCTGTCAGGGATGAAAGGGTGAAACTGGAAACTTGGAAATAAATTCCCAGTGAAACTTGGGAGTAAATCCAGGTGAGGAATTCCAATCCATATCTCTTTTCCAATGATCCATTTTTTCCCCCGAGCCGTTCCTCACGAAAGGAAAAAGGACTCAAAACTATGGAAAAAGTGGAATTTTTCTGCCGATTACCCCAAAAAAATCCACCCAGGCTTCTCAGATTCTGTGCATAAATTAACATAAATTAACTCCAACACCATCCCATGGCTACAAACAGCCCGAGGATGGTGTCGGAATAACTGCTCCAAGCTGGAAATTTTCAGGAATGATTTATCCTCTAACACATCCCTCTTTTTATTAAAAACCTGGATCTCGGTAAAGATTTCACATCCCATTAATGGCTTTGCCCTTAATTAAATAAACCACCAGCAGCTCATTAATACCTCATTAGGAGGTGAGAATAAAAGAATAAAATACAGGAAACTTTGGGAAAAAGGGATGGAAAATCCAACTCCTCCCAGGTAAAATTCCTCAATAATTTATCAGGAAAGGGCAAATATCCTCACTTTTGGCTCACGCACAGTGGCTCCTTTATTTAGGATGAGTCAGCCTGGAAAAATCCTATTTATTCCCAAATTTTGGCACAACTGCGGCTACCAGGCTCGGAAGTGATACCAGCCAAATTTCAGGATTTCTAATTCCCGGGAAATTTTGGCCTTTGGAAATTTGCTTTTTGTCGGGGTTAAGAAAACAAAATTCTTTCCTCCATTCTTGCCTTGGACCGGAATTTCTGACTCCAAAAAAGCCAGGCTTTGGAAATCTTGACCTGGGATCATTGTTCCCATCCACGGAAATGGGCGGGGTTTGGAAGGGAGACTTTTTTGGGAGCAGAACCAAAGCTCCTTCAGGGATGTTATTCCCAATTTTTATTACTCAGGAGTGTTTTTCTTATCATGGGAGGTAATAAATATGGATTTTTGGAACATGTGGGAATGCAAAGGAAAAGCAACAGGAAGTTCCAGCAGGTTTTGGTGATGAATCTTTGATGTTTTGGGGGATGAGATGGGAATGTTCCCCTGGAGAAGAGAAAATTCCAGGGAATCCTCAGAGTCCCTGGAGGGGCTCCAGGAGAGCTGGAGAGGGACTGGGGACAAGGGACAGAGGGACAGGAGCCAGGGAATGGCTTCCAGTGGGAAAGGGGAGATTGGGCTGGGATCTGGGCAAGGAATTCCTGGCTGGGAGGGGGGGCAGGGGCTGGGCTGGAATTCCCAGATTTGCTGGGGCTGCCCCTGGATCCCTGGCAGTGCCCAAGGCCAGGTTGGACACTGGGGCTTGGATCCACCTGGGATGGTGGGAGGTCAGGGTGGAACAGATGATCTTGAAGACCCCTTCCATCCAAAACCATTCCATGATTTTCTGTTCATCTCCTGCATCGCTCCAGAGTCCTGGTCCATGGTTGTCCAGGCTCCCTTTGGAAGGAAAATGGTTATTCCTGATTTCTTTTTTAAGGGAAAAATTCCAGGTGCTCCTTCCCAGTCTGCACCAGGCACAGGGGTGTGGACACCCCACGCTGCCCAAGCCGATCCTCCAACCTGATCCGTCTGGATTTCCCCATCCCACCTCCCGCTTCCCAGCTTTTTCCCTAAACTTGGAGCTTCTCCCAGGACATGGAACAGCCACAGTGCTGCAGGAACTCCCTGGTGGGAGCCCCATCAGAATTCCAGGATCTGAGCTGTCCCTGTCCCTCCAGGAAACCACGAGGGATGAGTCAAGGTCATGCCCAGAGCAAGGACTTTGGGATGGAGATTCCGACAATCCAGCCCCGAGTGTAGGGCCTGACCATGGTGGTTATGGACCAGTCTGCACCAGACAGCCCAGGGATGAGTCTCCTTCCCTTCCCGAATCCCACAAATCCCAAATTTCCCGCTTCACTCCCACGGCTGGGCTGCAGGAGCTCCATGGGCTGCAGGCAAACCTCACTTCCCCGGTGAATTTTGTCCCTGTCACTCGCCCAGGGTTGCTCAACAAGGCCATGGCTTGGATCCAAGGTATCCATGCTCCAAACCACCGGGAAAAGAGCTGGACTGGGTTTCCTCTCCCACATTTCCCAACTGGAGCAGTGAATCCCACACTTGTCATGGGAAGGGAAGTGAAGCTGAGGCAACTTCAGAGAAGGAAAGTGGCCGGAGAGCCACAAAAAAAGCCACAAAAAAAGAGGTTTTTTGGGTCATCCCAAAACAACCCAGGGGCTTCAGCCGGCAGGAGGGAGGGCCAGAGCCAGGAATTCTGGAAGAGCCGGATTTCTGGGATAAAGTGGGAATGAGATCGACCACACTCTCGCCGTGCTTTGCTCTCTCTGTGTGAACTTTGCCCTTTCAGGACCCAGATTTTCGGGTGTGCTGCGGGCTGATCCTGGTCTTTGTTAGTCCAGACTGCTCAAACTCGCCTTGCTCTGGGGGAGGGATCCCAGTCCAAGGGGAAGTGGATTCCAGGATGTGCTTTCCAGAGGTTTTCCCATGGTTGAAGTGCTCCCATGGGTCAGGCTGGACAAAAGGAACTTCTGGTTCTCCGCAATTCCCTGGCAGGAGGGAGGAGCTGGTGGGAGTCGGGATTTACTCCCAGGGAACAGGGACAGGATGGCTCCTTCCCAACATCCCACCTGTCCCTTCCTTTGGAAGCCATTCCCCCTTGTGAACACAAACTTAGGGAATGAGAGGAGAATCAACACATCCCCTTCATAACCTCATTCATCCCAAAAAATAGATGTGGATCCAGGATTTTCCTTGATCTAAAGAAGCTCAAATCCCAACCAACCATTTTTAGGAGCACTTTTTTTTTTTGGTATTTCCTGGGAAAGATGGAAAACTTCCACTGTCCTGACAGGAGCCAGGTAGGTCTGGGAATCCAATCCTTTCTTTCCTTCGTGTTTTCCAAGCCAATTCCAGGCTGTCCTTTCACTAACTTGGCATCGGGAATAAACTCAGGAATATTGCTCTCCTCTGGAAAACAGCCAGGATTTGGGGGTCTCTTGTCCTCAGGCATCCCGAAGGAAAATAAAAAAATTCCCAATGCTTCCATTCCTGGAGGAGAGTCCTCAGCAGAAGAGAGGATTGTGCTCCAAGGGAAAGATTTCCAGCTCCAGGATTGGATAAATAAATCCAGGGATAGCTGGGAGAAGAGACCATTCCCACCTGGCTGCACCCTCCTGTCAGGGAATTTCAGAGAGTACATGGAGATACTCTTGGAGAATCCCTAAAATTGAAGGATTGACTCTTGGAATATCCCTGAAATTGAGGGATTGGCTCTTGGAGTACCCCTGGAATTGAGGGATTGTCTCTTGGAGAATCCCTAGAATTGAGGGATTGGCTCTTGGAGTACCCCTGGAATTGAGGGATTGGCTCATGGAGTATCCCTGGAATTGAGGGATTGGCTCATGGAGTATCCCTGGAATTGAGGGATTGGCTCATGGATTATCCCTGGAATTGAGGGATTGACTCCCAAAGTCCCAGTTCCTCCAGCAGGGAGAATAAGGGACTTCAAAGTGAGATCCCAAAAAACAATTTAGGGACAAAGGATCCACTTGGGATCGGCATAAAAAGCACACAAAGGGCAGGAAAAACCCCTCAGCACCAGGAAAAATTCTTCCCTGTGAGGGTGGAGAGGCCGTGGCACAGAGTCCCAGAAAAACTCAGTGCCACATCCAGAGAGCTGAGTGCCACATCCAGGAGTTCCTTGGATGCCTCCAGGGATGGGACTCCACCATTCCCTGGGCAATTCCAATGCCTGACCACCCTTTCCAAGGAAAAATTCCTGCTGATGTCCAGCCTGAGCCTCCCCTGGCACAGCCTGGGGCCATTCCCTCTTTTCCTGTTGTTCCCTGGGAGCAGATCCCAAATTCCCCTCCTGTCAGGGAATTTCAGAGATGGATAAGATCCCTGTGGATCCTCCTTTTCTCCAGGCTGAGCCCCTTTCCCAGCTCCCTCAGGAATTCTCCAACCCCTTCCCAGCTCTGTTCCCTTCCCTGGAAACACTCCAGCCCCTCCATGGATTGAGGGGCCCGGAGCTGGACACGGAATTCCAGGTGTGCCCAGCACAGAGGGACAATCCCTTTCCTAAGGATAAGACAAAGCGGAAATCCCTGTTAAACCTGGGATTTGGAATGCCATCCTGCTTGTGTAATTCCAGCCCTTCATCCACCCTGCCTTTTCCGCAGCTCCGGGAATGAGCTCCGAGCCCCCGTCGGCTGTACCCAAAGTGTCCTGGAGCGATCCAAGGAAACCAAGAAGTTCAGACTTGATCGGAGCAAAATCCGTGGGGTGGGAGATCCGTGGGACAAGGAACCAGAGGAAAAGGGGAAGGAAGCACTTGGACAGGAGGGATGCACAAAAATCGCCTCAGAATTCCCTTCAAACAACTCCCAGGATCCCGAAAATTGTGGAATTTTGGAAAAGCCGTCCCTGCTTTTAGTAAAACTGAAACCAGTTCCGAGGAGGCTGGAGGAGTTCGTGGCACAAATCCCGGGAAAGGGGGGGAAATGCCATGGATGAGCCAGTGCCCGTGAGTCACTCCGGTGACTCACCGGAGCAGAGCCGGGGTCAGGAATGAAGAAGGGAAAGCTGCCACCTTTCCCTGCTCCTTTTCCTAGGTCTGGTATCCAAACCGTTCAGCATTCCCAAGATTTCTCCCCTTGAAGTGGCATTCAATGGACACTGCAGGTGTTATTTCTGGACACTGCAAGGAATTTCCTTTGGCTTCCATGGAAAGAACTTCCCTGTCCTGGCTGCTGCCGCCATCAAATCCCAAAAAATCCCAAATCCGTGGCACAGGGAGAACCCACCTGGGTTTATGTCCCCAGTTTAGAGATGGTAAACTGAGGCACGATTGTGATCCACTGGCAAACCCAGGAATCCCACCTGGAATATTGTGCAAGTTGGTGCCTGGAACAGCTGCTGGAATTGCCTTCGGATGGTGTTGCAGTGTTCTGGGAATATTACTGGGATTAGCGGATCCCACATGCCTGGAAAAGAGGAATTCCAGCAAATTGGCTCAATCCGCTGCTCTGCCCTCCCACCATAGCACAGAATTCCCGGGATCTTCCATTGCTCCAGCCAATCCCGTGTGGGTATCCCATGGTGCACAGGGAATTGGATCGCATCCCTCATTATCAGCATGGAATCATGGAATCCCAGAGCATCCTGGAATGACGTGATCCATAGGGATCACTGGAGTCCAACTCCTGGCATAAACACCCAGGGATTCGGGGATCAGAGCCTTCCCAGGATGAGAAGAAAGGACAAAGCAGGAATGCCGCCACTTCCTAAACTATTCCCAAACATGGATCTCATCCGGCCGTTTCCCTCAGGAAGGTTTGCAGGGATGGGAGGTTTGTGCTCCGAGATGGGAGCTGAGGAGATCCCAACCACAGTCAGGGAGATTCCAGGAAAATCTTTCCTCGGATCACTGGCTGTTAACAGAAAGAAAATCCCTTCATCCACCAAAACATTCCCATGGACACTTTTCCTACAGAGCTCCTGGAAAAGCCCTTCCCTCCTTTCCTTCTCCATCCCCCTCACATCCCCCCCATCCCAATGGCTCAAGGGCTGAGGGAATAATCCACATTCCAGCCAATCCATGAGTTTATGCTCCTGATATTCCATATTTTGTGCCTTCACATGGCTCCTGTTCCAAGGAAGAAGTCACAACTTCTGCTCCGTGGATTTGCTAATCCACAAAAAATAGGGAAACGGGGAAAAATAGAGAAACAGGAAAGTCCTTGTAGATACCTCTCGTTCCCAAGGGAGATTCCAGCACTTTTTGTTCTGGATAAAAACTTTTCCAGGCCTCCGACCTTGGACTAAGTATCTCTCCAGATGTTGGGACACGATGGCTCCAGCAGGTCCCAGCCTTCATGTGGCCACCGAGCTCCAGATGTTGGCCCGGAAAACTGCCTTTGGAGTCATCTCCTGGAGGAAAAGAGGGAATGGGTATGGATGGGGATGAGTCAAGCAGGGCGTGGAGCCGGAAAGGAAAGGAATGTGCCTCCCAAGCTGCTTTTACTGCCTTGGCACGTGGGCTTTGTCCTGGTTGGACACACGGGTGGAGGTTCAGCCCTCCCGACGGATCTCGGGAAGTCCCTGTGGCCACGAGCCTTTGGGCCAAAGGGTTTTGGGAACAGCATTCCCTGGTTGCGTGGAGCTGGAAAAGCTACAAAGGTTTCCTCCCTTTGGCTCCCAACTTCCAGATTGTTCCGGGTGGGACGGACCCGGCCAAGGGACAGGGATGGGACGGGAGGAAAGGGCCGGGGAGATTTAGGTTGGATATTGGGGAAAATTTCTTCATGGAAAGGGATCTCCAGGACTGGCACAGCTGCCCAGGGCACGGGTGGAGACCCCATCCATGGAGCTGCTCTGGAGCCAGGCTGGGAGAGCTGGGAATGTTCCCCTGGAGAAGGGAAGGCTCCAGGGAGAGCTCAGAGCCCCTGGCAGGGCCTGGAGGGGCTCCAGGAGAGCTGGAGAGGGACTGGGGACAAGGGACAGAGGGACAGGAGCCAGGGAATGGCTTCCACTGGGAAAGGGGAGATTGGGCTGGGATCTGGGCAAGGAATTCCTGGCTGGGAGGGTGGGCAGGGGCTGGGTTGGAATTCCCAGATTTGCTGGGGCCGCCCCTGGATCCCTGGCAGTGTCCAAGGCCAGGTTGGACGCTGGGGCTTGGATCCACCTGGGACAGTGGGAGGTGTCCCTGCCCATGGAATGGGGTGGGAATGGGATAGGATTTAAGATCCCTCCCAACCCAAACCATCCCATGATTCTTAAATTCTCCATAGGCCATCCTGCTTTTCCCTGTTCCAGGTTGAGGATCACACCTTGGCCTGGATTTCTTGGGAATGTGTGACAGCACTGAGGTTTTAGGTGATTTTCTGTTCCCGATTTTCCTCTTGGAACAGCAATGGAAATATCCCAGTGCCAGCTCCAGGTTAAAAATAGAGGCCTGGGATGTATGGAAAAGAGTTCATGACCCTACTGGGACAATTCCAGCCCTGGACAGGTTTGGAATTACAGGGAACAGCCTGAAATTTTCCTGGTTTTTATTGGCATAAAGGCAGGGAGTTCTATTTATAAAGGAGGGGGGAAAAAAAATAGAAGGAAGGGCAGGAAAAGAGGGAAAAAGGGAGACGTGGAGCTCCCCGCCGTGTCCTGGGTGGAATTGGTCATGCTGAGGTCACACACTGGTGGCCAGGACAGGCTGAGCTTTTCCTGACAGCTGGAAAAGTCCAATTTGGAGGTGGGAATATCCAAGCAGCAGGCTCTGGATTTCCTGCCTGGAATTCTAGCTCCCTGCACTTCCAGATTGTCCTGAGGTGGTGGCACTTCCCATGGAGACCCTGCCGTCACCCCCACCTCGGACCCAACTCCTCTGAATCACTCCCCTGGGAAAACTTTGCATCCCAGCTCCTGGATTGTTCCCATCCCAGTCTCTCCCGGCATTCCAGGGTTCTCCTGGCCTGCAGGGACTTGATCCAATGTCTGGGATTGGATCCTGCCCTACACAGGGATCCAGGAGCTCCTGGGAAGCAAAGACATGGAGCTGAATACTTGGGATGTGCTTGGACAGAGGTGGATCGGTCCAGGATCCACTTCCCAGGTATCCACTGGGAGATCAGATCCCTTTTCCACGTGCTAGAGGTGTCTTCCAACACCTGAGAGTGGGAATTTTGTCCACAAGATAAAGTATTCCTTTCTCCTGGCATTTCCAGTCACCCCCTCTGGCTGCAGAGCTTTTTCCCAAGGTAGTGGAGATGGAAAAACAAAGGAACAACTGGATTTTCTTGGGATCCATTGGCTTCCTCCAGAAATAGGAGATGGTTCTTCCTCTTGGATATTATCTTGGATTTTTTGTTTTCCTTAAGAGACAACGGAGCAACCAAGGAGGGCTCAATCCATGGGAGACTCCACATCCATATTTTCCTGAAAATCCAGCTGAGATCAGGTTGTCCAGAGCTGGCTTGACCCATCCTTGACTGGTTTTAGTGCCAGGCCAGCCACAAGTTCACCAGATATTTGTCATTTCTTTCCACCCTTTCCAAAATTTCCCGGGATTTCTGGTGCCCCATGGCTCCGAGGGTGGAAAATGTGGCAGTGAGGGGCTGAAATGTTCTGCATCCTCCTGAGTCACCGGCAATTTCCTGGAGCTCCCTGAAATATGGCCTGGATTGCCCGTGGTCTCCCAAGGGGAACATTAAAAAAAAGGGGAAAAAAAGGGAAAGAAGAAGAAAATATTTTGGAGAAATGTTTCCCATCCCGAGCCAAGGAGAGGGAGAGGGAAATTCCCCTGATGTGTGTCAGGTTTTGGTTGCAAAATGAAAACAAATGGGAACTTCAGGGACACCTCGGTCTTCCTGTGACTTTTCCTTGGAAAATTTATTCCAGGCAGGGTGGCTGGGACAGCACTCGGCTGCCCGGGAACGCCCAGTTCCGTGGGATTGTCCCTTGGAATCAGCAGTGCAAAAGAATTCTAGGAGATCTTCCAGTTTGTCCTCTGCTCCCATTTTTCCTTGGATATTTTTGGTAGATCCAGCATCCTCCTAGAGCTCGGAGTGATGGAGATTCCATCCTTTTCTTCCCAAAGGAGCTTTGCCTCCTTCACCTCAGGAAGGCGAACCTAAATTCCAACAAAAATTTCCTTTGGAAAACTTTTGGACATAAATTGTTTCCTTTCTCCATGTAATTCCTGATAAGTCTTCAATTGGCTTTTCCTTCACCCATTTCTTTGGATTCATCCAAGTTTTACTTCTGTGTCATCTCTTTGATCATCCCGCTCATGTTCCAAGGGAAATCTCCAGTTTATCCATAAATTTCTTGCCGTGGTTTAGCCAATCCTGAACTATTTAATCCCATTGGAAGGATATTTTCCTAATCCTATTTCTATACAACAGCAGGAATTTCTTGATTTGGGATCAATTTGTAATCCATCATTTCTCCCTCCAAAGATCCAGAGTTCTTCTCCAGCTGAGATTTATCCAGGCAATGAATCTTCCTCAAAAAATAGTCCCTGCACGTGATTCCTTGAAATATTCCCTGCTTTTTCCATCCAGGTTTTTACTCCTTGGCTACAGATTCGCTGCCTGGGCCAGGAGAGGCACAAATTTGGCTCCCAAATTTTCCAGGTTCTGTGGCCTCTCCTAAAAAAAAAAAAAAAAAAAAACCTGTTCAAAATGAGTGGAGCAATCCAGCTTCTGTGGAGGGCTGATATTCCAGGAGGAATAACATCATCATTCCCAAGTTTCCTTTACTTTACCCGGATGGGTTTTGCCATAAAAATGTGAATCCAGCTTTGTGTTTGGATTCTGTGTGATCTGTCCATCAACAAATGGTTCTTTTCCTGCAAGGAATCTCCTCTGATCCAAAGGAAATGCTCATCCACAGGAAAGAATTCCTTCCCACTGGCAAAGGAATGGACATGGGGAATATCCGAATGTGGGCAAGGAAAAGCTGGAAAGATTCCCTGTGTGAGGGGGGTGGGGAGGTTGCAGGAGGTCACCCGGGATAAAACATGGAATCATGGAGTGTTTTGGGTGGGAAGGGACCATAAGGATCATCCCATTCCAGCCCTCCTTCCATGGGCAGGGATGCCACTCACTATCCCAGGTTGTTCCAAGGCCTATCCTTGGACATTTCCAGGGATGGAGCAGCCAGAACCTCTCCAGGCCACACCTTGGCAGGGGGGGCAAATTCCCCAAAGTGTTTTCCTGCTGGTGACAGCCCAGGAGCAGCAGTGATCCTGCTTTGACTCCGGCATTCCCGAGAGGAATGTGCAAAACTTTCCTTAGGAAGGAAACACCTTTTTCCTCGGAGACAGAGCCCTCCCAGCTCCCAAAATCCCCCTTCACCACACCCACAGAACTTCCATGGAGCCTTTTCTCCTCGCCTGCTTCCCAAAAAATATCCCAGTAGCCAAACCCCCAAATCCCAGAGCCAGCCGTGCTGCCGTGCGTATTCCAAGATGTTTGTGGAGTTAAATCCCAACAAAAACCTCCCCTACCTTCCAAAGGCCATCCCCAAGTTAAAAACAGATGGAAAACGCTGGCAACAGAGGGATGGCTTTTCTATAATCCCTTTTTTTTTTTTTTCCATGAGTGATTCAGAAGGCCAGGAACAGCGGCCTAGGCCTGGCTTAAGGCCAGGAACAGCGGCCTAAGCCTGGCTTAGGCCCAGCACATCCTGTTGAGTCATGGCTGATGTCTGCACTCTAAGCTTGGCCTTGTTAGGACTTGTCAGCCAGGCCTGGCTCCCAAAATATCCCCCGGCCTGCCCTGGCCCAGGAATTCCGCAATAAATCCTTACCCCAGGCACGGCCAGGAGCGTGAGGGAGGTCTCGGGAGGGCCAAAGGCCATGGATGGGAGGCAGGAAAACACATGGATCATTCCTTATCCTTTCGCCTGTTCTCACTTTAAAAAAAAAAAAAAAAAAGAAGGGCTAAAAAAAAATGTTGGTTCAGCCAGAAAAAGAGACTTTGAAGTCCCAGCATTCCCATTTCCAGGCCTGTCACTGATTTTTTTTTTTTTTTTTCCCAGGATAACGGCAGGAATTTTATCTGCCACTGGGTGATACTCTCTGCCCGTGGACACCACGGGAATTAGGGAATGCTGGGGATGGTGATTAATTAAAATCCATCAGATTCTGGAGAGTGTTTAAGTGGCTCTTAACCTTTAATGTGGTCATTTGCCGATCCCGAAAGAATTCCCAGCGGCAGGAAAAGGCTCATATCCAGCAAATCCAGGCCTTTCTCTGGCAACACTTCCCATTCTCAGCTACATGTTTGGAAATTCCCAACAGTCCCTGAATTTTCCTGCCTGTCTCCCTACAGAGATCCCAGATTTCGCCCTGACGTTGATGGACAGATAAGGATCCACACAGAATGTGGGGATGAGCTGAGCTTTAGATTCCCACTGGAAAACTTCCCCCCAGACCCTCCCCGCTTCCCAAAATCCCCAGATGGAGGATTTGGTTTGCCCTGGGTTATCAAGATAAAGCACATTTCCCACTGCAGATCCAGCCTGGAGATCAAAACCTTCCCGAAAATTCAAGAATGTTCCGATTTGCGGCTTTGGTTCCAATCCACATCCAACTTTCAAAGGAAAGATGAAGGGAGATCGCTCCGAGATAGCAGCAGATCCACGGATTTGTCCAGGCCTCTCCTATTTTTTGGGCAGTAGCTGAAAGCCTCCGAAATTTCCCTTTCAAAGCTCCGGAGCACTTAGTACTTGGAAATTTTTTCCCGGTGAAACGCTGGGAGCTTCGCCACCGCTTTCAGCCCAGCTTGGATTCCCTCCTAAACATTTAATCCTCCAGATGGGGGAAGGATTTTTTTTCCGACTTTTTTTTTTTCTTTCTTTTTATTTTTGTGGATTGGGGGGAAATGGCAAGGAATCACGTGGGAGCTGCTCATCCCAGGCCAAAGCACGATCAAGGAGAAGTCCCAAATTCCTGGTGCTGAGTCCAGGGCTTGGACTTGGTGCCGCAGTTTTCCGGGAGGAGAGGACTCCAGAGGCCACACACGGAGCGCGTTCCTGCTCTCTTTTCCCTGATTTCCTGGATCGGGGAGAATCCCAGGCCTACTGTGCCTTCTCAGGGTGCAATCCAGCTCTCGGGAATGTGCACCAGGACAAAAAGTGTCCTCGGATTCCTTTGGAAATGTTGGGGCGTTCCTTTGGTTTTTTTTTTCCCCGAATAAAACTCAAATTTGGGATGCACTGGGATCAAAATGGGGTGGAACTCAGCATCCAAACTGGCTTTTTTTTTCTGGAAAAACTCTGAGGATCTTGAAAAACTCCGAAAGCTCAGTGTGGTCCCTGTTTTTCAATCCCAAAATTGTTTTCTGGAGGTGCCCAATCCCTGCTCCATCCATCAGGAAAAACTGGAAGAGCCAAGCATCAATTTAAGCATTCCAGAGAATGCTTAAAAAAAGCACTGGGAAAGGTGGGATGAATCCATAACCTAAAAATAGGGATGTGGATGCAGCCCAGTCCATCCCCAGCAATTTGGGAGAGAGGGAGAGCCCCGGCACAGAAATCCCTGAATTATTTTGATCCATGTGTCACAAAATTGTGGAATAATTTGGGTTGGAAGGGAACTTTAGAGGTCAAATAATCCAAAACCCTTGCCATGAGCAGGGATAAGATTCCTGAATGTGTCTTAAATCCCATAAGAAGGAACCTCTGGAATACTCCAGTTATTTAGGAGCAGGGAAGATAAAATCCTTGCGGCTCAGGCTTTATCCCAGCCATGCTCCAGGAAATTTTTGGGAACAAAAGCAGTTTGCACAGTTAGACAGGATCCTAATAATGCACCTTTGGATCTCTCTTCCAGGTGTCCCTGGATCCCAGTGGGATCTGCATCCATGGAATACAGAGTTGAATCCATTTGGGAAGGGGAAACTGTACTCCAGAATCCTGGAATGGTTTGGGTGGGAAAGGATCTTAAAGCTCCTCTCATTCCATGTTCAGGGACACCTCCCACTATCCCAAGTTTCTCCAATCCCCAATATCCAACCTGGCTTTGGACGCTTCCAGGAATCGTGGGGCAGCCACAGCAAATCTGGAAAACCTTTGCAATTTCTTGGAATTGGCCTTCACCACGGCATTTTTCCTTGGGTCAGTGTTCCATTTTAACCTCTTCCCACCAGTAGCTCCTGCGGGATAAAGATATTTGATGGATATTATTTATATTTTATAGATCTTTAAATTGTATGGATATTTATATTTTGTATATATTTATATTTTATATATGTTTATATTGTATGGATATTTATATTCTAGGGATATTTATATTTTATGGGTAATTTACGGATGTTTTTCCATTCCCAGTGGAAATTCCTCCACAGCATTGGCAGAGCCGCATCCCTCCAGCAGCAGGCAGGGAGCAAACACCTCCATTTCCCAAAGAATTCCTTGGATTTTAGAAGAGGCACTGCGACCCTCAGCATCCCAAACTCTCCTGTGATCCAGCAGGAAGGGAGGGGGCCTCTCTCCAGGACCTCACTCCGATTCCAGCTCGCTCCCGCTGCTCTCAGGTGGGATTTCCCTGCTCCAACCCTATTCATAAACCCGGATTGTTATCCGTGAGCAAGGAGCCGAAAAGGAGCCAGGGAAACTTTCCATGGAATGGTCAGGAAGCGGCTCTCCGTGGCCAGACAGAGCGGCAGCCTCTGAAGGAGCCTCCCGGGAAAAAGGAGGGATTTCCCCCTCCGGAGTCACGCTTCGTTGAGCTGGACACGGGCAACAACATCCTGGAACGGCGGCGAAATCCATGGATTTGGAACGCTGCTGGCAGAGGATTCACCATTCCAGTTTCCTGGAAATTCAAAGGGAAATTTGGTTTAATCCTGCGGGCAGCAAGGACAAGCTCAAGACCCTCCAGTTTAAGCAGGAAAAAGGTGCAAATCCCAGGAATTCAGAGGAATTCTGTTTCCGTGTGGGAGTTGCAGGTGGATAGGACACAAATCCCTTCAACGCTTGGATGGGTAAAGGAAAATCTATTTTTCACTGGAAATTGTTTATTTATTTCCATCCAATAAAAGCATTTAATACAAATTAAATTAAATCGTGTGCTGGGCACTGCTGAGGTCACACCTGGAATTCTGTGTCCGGTGGCAGGGCATGGAAAAGCTGGAGCGTTTCCAGGGAAGAGAACAGAGCTGGGAAGGGGTTGGAGAATTCCTGAGGGAGCTGGGAAAGGGGCTCAGCCTGGAGAAAAGGAGGATCCACAGGGATCTTATCCATCTCTGAAATTCCCTGACAGGAGGGGAATTTGGGATCTGCTCCCAGGGAACAACAGGAAAAGAGGGAATGGCCCCAGGCTGTGCCAGGGGAGGCTCAGGCTGGACATCAGCAGGAATTTTTCCTTGGAAAGGGTGGTCAGGCATTGGAATTGCCCAAGGAATGGTGGAGTCCCATCCCTGGAGGCATCCAAGGAACTCCTGGATGTGGCACTCAGCTCTCTGGATGTGGCACTGAGTTTTTCTGGGACTCTGTGCCACAGCCTCTCCACCCTCACAGGGAAGAATTTTTCCTGGTGCTGAGGGATTTTCCCTGCCCTTTGTGTGCTTTTTATGCCGATCCCAAGTGGATCCTTTGTCCCTAAATTGGTTTTTGGGATCTCACTTTGAAGTCCCTTATTCTCCCTGCTGGAGGAACTGGGACTTTGGGAGTCAATCCCTCAATTCCAGGGATAATCCAAGAGCCAGTTCCTCAATTTTAGGGGTACTCCAAGAGCCAATCCCTCAATTCCAGGGATTCTCCAAGAGCCAATCCCTCAATTTTAGGGATAATCAAAGAGCCAATCCCTCAATTCTAGGGATTCTCCAAGAGCCAATCCCTCAGTTTTAGGGATTCTCCACCCTGGGAACCATAAACACCTTGGAGTCAGGTGGATCCTGTCCCTTAGGCTTGGATGATCCGTAGGGATGGGGATAAGGATCCATCGCTGGGAGATGGACTTAGATGGAGTTTACATCCATTCCTATGGATGAATTTGGGAAAAGTGGCTCCTGGAGAAGCCCTGAGGACTCCGAGGTTAAATCTGCTCTTGGATACGACAGCTCTGGATCCATGGATGATGAAAAACCTGGAGAAATCCTTGTGGAGAAAGGGACTTTAGGGAAACCAGGAATCTCGGGATGCTGATCAGTGTTGGACCCCAAATTTCTCAGTCAATGGATTGTAATTAATTGGTGCATTCCACACAAGGGAATTCCGGATCTTCCTTAATTTCCTACTTCAGATCCCTTGTCCAAGGCTAATTAGGGATACTAGGGAAAAAACACCCCTTGGGATATTTGTGAATTCGTTTGGGGCAAAATCTAATTAATAATCCAATTAAAATGAAATCTAACAATTACAATCTAACAAAATCATGGAATTGCGGGATCATTGAAGCTGGAGAAGCCCTCCAGGATCATGTTCCCGATTCCCAACCTTTTCAAAACCATGGGAATATCAGTGTCAGCCGTGGCAACGAATTTATTTGTTGTCACAAAACCTCTCTTTCCAAGAGCTGTTGGAAACAACTTCTGACCTTGGACCTGGTGCCACGGAATGTTGTGGATGTTACTCAGCCCCTGGAATCGCCCTGAATTTCCTGGAAATTCTGAGAGAAATTCAGGAAGCTCAGTGGACGACGTGACCGATTCCTGATTATTTTTACCGTTATTGTTGTGGATTTTTTGCGTGGCGGCAAACGAGGGGTCATAAATTCCACGATTGTGGAAGAAACTTGTTCGGAACTGGATCCCTGGGGATTTTCCCAGGTGCCCACCAGGTTTGCTTGGCTTGGTTAAGCCCGGCTTGTTTTTGCAGCTCAGATCAAAACATCCTCCAAGCCCCACGCCAAGGCCAGACCAAGGAAAGCCAGCCTTGAGTCGTTTTTGTTTATTCCCATTTTATGGAGAAATCCGGGATAACCTGAACACCTCAGAGCTGCCCCACACAGCTCCAGGGGTTGGTTTGCCTCTGGAATGAGCAAGGGGGAATCCAGGGGAATTTCTGGCATTTTTCTCCATCCTTGGAAGTGTCCAAGGCCAGGTTGGACACTGGAGCTTGGACACACTCGGGACAGTGGGAGGTGTCCCTGCACATGGATGGGGTGGGAATGGGATGGGATTGAAGGTCCCTTTCCATCCAAACCATTCCAGGATTCTGGAGCCCCTCTACTCTGGAGCCAGGCTGGGAGAGCTGGGAATGTTCCCCTGGAGAAGGGAAAAATCCAGGGAATCCTCAGAGTCCTGAAAGGGGGCACCAGGAGAGCTGGAGAGGGACTGGGGACAAGGGACAGAGGGACAGGAGCCAGGGAATGGCTTCCAGTGGGAAAGGGGAGATTGGGCTGGGATCTGGGCAAGGAATTCCTGGCTGGGAGGGTGGGCAGGGGCTGGGCTGGAATTCCCAGATTTGCTGGGGCTGCCCCTGGATCCCTGGCACTGTCCAAGGCCAGGTTGGACATTGGGGCAGAAGGGATGGAAAAGGCATTTGGGAAAACTGTGGGGGTCATAAACTGGAGTCAATCCATAAAATATTCCTGCAATCCTGTTCTGTCCTCCACTGGACACCCAATACATTTGGAATTTGGGTTTCCAGGAATTTGGGAGAACGAGGACCTTAATGGGGACCTCGTGACCTTGAGGGTCCTGCCAGGGCTGTAACGAGGGATGGGCCTGATGCCCCTGGATATTGGAATGGGGCTTCCCAAAACAAATCCAAGCTCCAGAAATCCGGATTGCTAAATTCACTGGGAATGACCAAATCCATGAAGGGTCTGAAATCCCAGGGAGGAGAGTTTGTCCAGGGTGAGTCCGTCGGGGGAGGCGTGGAAACGGAATGAATTTAAGGAAAAGGAAAATTTCAGCTGAATCTCAGGAAGCGTTTCCTGACAGTGAGAAACACAAGGATGCGACGGATCCCCCAGGGAAACTCTGGGAAGAGCTCGGTCGGAGCTGGACAGAGCAGCAGAGAATAAAAAGGGAAAGAAAAATCTGGGATTGCTCCCGCGGGATCCCAGAGGTGACATCAGAGGTGTTCTTTCCATCTCCATGATCAGCCTGGGAGTTAAGGAAATGTGGGAGTCACACCCCTCGGATCCCTGGGACAGAAATGATTCAGATGTCGGAGGTGAGAACGGAATAATTCCAGAGGGGTGGGAAGGGGGAATTGTCACAGGATGGGAGTCCTGCAGCTCCTTGTCCTGGAGCACACGGGAAAGAGGGAAGTTAAAAAAATAAAAGGGAAAGGAAGAAAAAAAAAGGAAAATGGGAAAGGAAAATGGGAAAGGAAAATGGGAAAGGAAAATGGGAAGGGAAGGGAAGGGAAGGGAAAGGAAAGGAAAGGAAAGGAAAGGAAAGGAAAGGAAAGGAAAGGAAAGGAAAGGAAAGGAAAGGAAAGGAAAGGAAAGGAAAGGAAAGGAGAGGAGAAAGGAAAGGAGAAAGGAAAGGAGAAAGGAAAGGAGAAAGGAAAGGAGAAAGGAAATTAGGGGATCCCCGATCCTGGAATTATGCAAGGCCAGCTGGAGCACCCTGGGACAGTGGGAGGGGTCCCTGCCCATGGCACAGGGTGGGAATGGATGGGATTTAAGGTGCCTCCTCCCCCAAACCATTCCATGATTCCATGATCATTCCCTGTCCAAAGTCCCTCCCAGCACTTCCATAGTGGAGTTGTCCCAGCCTTGGAATCCCATCCCAGACTCCAGGAAGATCCTGAGGGTCCAATTCCCAAAATCCGAGGCATGGATCCATGGATCCATCCTCTCTCTCTTGGACGAGAGACCCCCCCCCGCCCCAGCCCATCCTTAGGAGCATTTCCTGGGAGTTTTCCAAAGGGAATTTGAAGAAGTAACACAGCTGGATTAACACCTGGATGATAATAATAAAAATATTAATAACACTAATAATGTTAATAATAATAATAACAACAATAATAATAATAAATAATAATAATAATCTGCCCTGTGCATCCCATCCTTTTCCAACCAGCAGGAAAAGAAAACCTCTCCCATGGATCAGGGAATTACACCTGGATCAAGGTGGAACCTCTGATTTTCATTCTCTTCCCAGTTTGAGTGAAGTGTTTGGGAAGAGGGAAACTTGGGAAGTTTGGGATTGGGAAGGGGTCCTGGGGCCAGGAGGGGATGTGGATCAGGGAAGTGAGGAAGCTGGGGCACCTCTTTGGAATATCCACAGCATTCCCAATGCTCTCCCTGCCAGGATTCGGGAGCAAAGCAGCCCCACCACATCCCAGCTAAAATCCCGCTCATCCCTGGGTTCATCCTCACCTCCCAGAGCCTTGGCTTTGCTCCAGGAATTCGGGATCAGACCCAGGGGAGCCGGGCAGACGCTCCATCCTGTGCAGCCTGAAATTCCCTCCTCTCCCGCTGCCTCTCAGCTGGATCAGCAAAAAACAGGGATTTTGCCTTGTTTTGCCTCCCAGAGAGGCTTGGAAAACTTTCATCCCAAGCACGCGTGGTTGTTTTCCTTCAATTCCGTGGGATGCTGCTGGTTTTGAACTCTGCCTGGCTTTTTTTTCCTTTTTTTTTTTTTTTTTCCAGGGATGTTTGAGTGCTCTCTGGTTTCCTTGTTTATGGAACAGCCGGAGAGCCGGGGCTGGGGGGTGCCATAAAAACCCGATCCAGGATTCTGATGATCCCGATTGTTTTGTTGATTCCGTGCTGGCTGAGCCCCACACGAGGCAGGAATGAAAAACCTCCGGGATATGTCAGGAATGGGGAGCAAACAGAGACGCTCTGCGGCATTCCCTGAAAAAAACCAGGGATAATAAACCAAGATATCCTTTCAAATCCACTCCCAGTTGGTTGGGAAAACATCTGTGTTTGTTTTATCCCGTGGTGGCAGAGATAAGGATCTGGGACAGGGATAATTTTCAAGGAATGTGTTCCTAATAATCAGTTGATATTTAAACATACGATAACTGTCCCATTAAACCCCCTCCCGTCGGATTTATTGGATAAGGATTTTCCTGGGCTGCCATTCCCAGTTTTCGAGGATTATCAAAACCATCCCGAAGATTAGCGAGGGGTTTTATCATTCCCAGGTTCCCCTCGTTAATCCTTAATAAATCTGCTTCCAATAATCAGCTCCAAATAAGCAAGTGTGGCTTTCTAGATTTGGAATACGGCGACAATTCCCGTGGGAATTGCAAACCTGGCAGAGCTCCCGCCAGGAGATTCCAGGGGAGGCTGGGATTGTCCTGCTCACCTCTTCGGAAGTTGGTGCCACCTGCAGAACAAATGGGATGGAGAGGGAATTTTGACAGGAGCCAGGGAATGGCTTCCACTGGGAAAGGGGAGATTGGGCTGGGATCTGGGCAAGGAATTCCTGGCTGGGAGGGTGGGCAGGGGCTGGGCTGGAATTCCCAGATTTGCTGGGGCTGCCCCTGGATCCCTGGCAGTGCCCAAGGGCCAGGTTGGACACTGGGGCTTGGATCCACCTGGGACGGTGGGAGGTGTCCCTGCCCATGGATGGGAATGGAATGGGATCATCCTTAAAATCCCTTCAATCCAACCCATTCCAGGATTCCCTGACACTGCAAGAGGAGCCAGCTGGGATTATCCCTGTGCAGATCCAGCCTGGCAGCACAGAGGGAAGCCAGGAGACCGGGAAAGGCTGGAATTCCATAGGAAGACAGGAGAGCTGCCTGGTGCTGTTTTCCCAATAAATCCAACCCCACTCAGAACAGAAATTATGGAATTCAGCAGCAGACCCGGAGTTTTCCATCCCAGACTCTCGGATTGGATTTCCCGACGATGTTTCCCAACGGAAACCCTTGGGAACAATAATTTTCCGGCAATCCGCGAGCTGAGTGCCGAAGCCGGGGGTTAATTGCAATTAAGTCTCCACGCTGGCTGCTCCCTCCGCCACCTCCCGGCCTTCGGAATTCCCTGCCGGCCCCACTGGGATATAAATTATCCTTTGTTTTCAACCCTCTGGAAATGCTCTGGTGGAATCAGGGTGGCTGGAGTTATCCAGGCAGAATCCTTAGGGAATATCCTTGGGCAGGCTGGAGGGGCCCTTGTCCCTGTGTCCTCCCACAGGGATTCCCGGGGAATTTTAGGGATCCAGGTTTTCCTGTCAAAGCCAGGCCTTTAATCCCAGCTCCAGCTGCAATTGGAATTATCAAATCCATCACCAAAAGGAATAAAGGAGATCTCCAGCCTCCACTCAGGAATATCTGGAGTTTTTTCCCAGGAAGAGGAGCAGGGACAATCCCAGTGACAAATTTCAATCCTGGTGACAATTCCATGGCTCCCATGGGATCCATCTGCAATCCCAGCACCAACCACAACATCCTTCATCCCAGGATTCGTGGGTGATGATCCCTGGGTTTTCTGGGAAGCGCAGGTTAATTGGGAACACCAGACCTTCCTCTCTACATCAGCATCAGTTTTGTCGGGATTTTTTCCGCGTTTTTTTGGGATTGTTGGAGGATTTTGCTGGCAGCGATCTGTTCCCTGGGAGCCACATCATGGCAAAGGAAATGGCTGGATTCCGCATGGATTCATGGATATTTGGCACCGGATTCCAAAGTGTGAACCCGGCTCTGTAGCCTCAGCTCTGAGCTGGGTATCCAGGCTTTTTATGGGATGAGCCAAGTGTCCTTTGGAATAAATTTATGGGAAAAGGGGCCACAGCTGTAAATCCTTCCCTCCCTTCCCTGTCCAATCCCAAATCCTGCTCAGGGATCAAAGGATCATTCCCACCAAAAAGGATCGTGAATGACAAATCCTCTGGGAATGAATCATTTAATTCATCAGGAAACGCACGAGGGAATTTTCCTGTCCCTTTTTTCCTGGAGTTCTTGGCCCTCAGAGAGGCCTGGTTCAAGGAGCTGGAGAAATCCCTAAAAATTCCTTAATCCGAAAATGAGGGAATGAGGGAATTCTGCTGAAGCCCCGTTTCTCATCCAGTCTGAATGTGGTGCCCAAGTTTTTTCCGGCTTTTTGCCGGAAATTGAACGGATAGTTTGGATTGTTTAATATTAAATCCACTGTATAATTAACTATTACTTACAATAATTTGATTATTAATTTCAATCCCAGATTTTATCCCTTTCATCCTGGAATGAAACATCCTAAAAAGATTTCTCCCAAGGCAGATTTAATTCCTGGAAGTGTGGCTGGAATGTCAGGATCTGGAACATCCCTCTCCTGCCAGGAGCACCAAAGAATTCCAGGAGAACAGGAGGAACCAAGAGCCAGATCTTACAAACAGGAGCTGGTTTTTTTTGGGAATTATCTCTCCTTTGCTCCGAGAATTTTTTGGGATTAAAAATCCCAACAAATCAGACCAAAACAAAAAAAAAAATTCCCAGATTTAATATTTTTTGGGGTTTTCCATTTTTTTTCAGCCCCTGGAAGACTTAAGGGAATTTGTGTGGAATGGGCGCTGTGATTAATGAGGGGGAGAAAGGGCTTCTTCCCACTTTTCCTGAGGAAAACCAGGATTAATTAGAGCCGGATAAATTGGATTAATTCCCTCATTTTCTCTGCTGGGATTGGGCCCCACCTCAGGTGTTCAAAGCACAATGAAAAATGGTTAATTTAAAAAAAAAAAAAAAAGCCATTAATTAAAGACAAAACCCCCAATTAATTACAGATCAAAAACCCAATCAATTAAGAAAAAAAACCCCCTTAATTAAAGACAAACCCCCAATTAATTAAAGATAAAACCCCCAATTAATTAAAGACAAACCCCCAATTAATTAAAGATGAAACCCCAATTAATTAAAGATCAAACCCCCAATTAATTAAAGACAAAACCCCAATTAATTAAAGATCAAAATCCCAATTAATTAAAGACAAAACTTCAATTAATTAAAAACAAACTCTTAATTAATTATCTCAATTAATTAAAGATAAAAAAGCCAATAAGAGGCAGAAAACCTCCTCCAGAACCTCGGGAATAAAACTCTTCCAGGCCTCATCCTTCAGATGCCGTTGGATTCTCATGGATGATCCTTCAGGAATCCAGTGCGGGAGCAGGAAGGGTTTGGAAAACCCAGGACGGCTCCTCTGGCTGGGATCCGGCCAAGGAATCTCATCCCAAACTCCCTGGAGCTCCTCAGTCTCTGGATTTGGGAGCTGGGAATGTTCTCCTCACTTTTCCATCAACAATTCCTGCCTGGCTGCTGATGCCAGCAGGACGGGTTTGGAAAACCCAGGACGGCTCCTCTGGCTGGGATCCGGCCAAGGAATCTCATCCCAAACTCCCTGGAGCTCCTCAGTCTCTGGATTTGGGAGCTGGGAATGTTCTCCTCACTTTTCCATCAACAATTCCTGCCTGGCTGCTGATCCCAGCATGGAGGCAGGGAATGATCCACCCCAGGATTTCTCGGAGCGAGGAGGAAAATCTGCGTCCTGGGAGATGGGAATGGAGAAAGAACGGGATGGGTCGATTCCACCACGGCAGAGTCCAAATTCCCACTGCAGAATATTCCAGGCTGTTTGGAAAACTCCCGGCCTAGCCCAAATTCCAGTTGTCCTGATGATTTATTAACCTTGGAATTCTGGAGAGGATTTTTCTGGAAAGGACTTTTCTGATCAAGCCCAGCCTTGGCAGAGGAACTTCCAAAGGCATCCCAATATTTTTGGTTTAAAAACAGAGCACAACAATTCCCTTTTTTTTCTTTTTTTTTTTTTTTTGGAGTCTGAATTCCTGCCTGGCGCAGGCCAGGGAATGTTATCCCACAATTCCTGTGGTTGAACCTTGTCCTTGGAAAACTATCCTTGGAAAATGGTCTCAAAGTGTGGGATTCACTGAACACTTTTCCTTCTGCCCTGGTGTTTTCCGTTTTTTTTTGGATGGCCGAGGTTTTTTTGGATGAAATTTGGACAAAGTTCGGACACTTTGGAGGAAACTTGATCCCAGTGATTCTTGTGGTTGGTTTATTTAGGAAAAATCTGCTCCCTGTTTTTTGGAGTCGTGGCTTGGACAAATATTCACCCTCTGGAATTCTTCATGATCCGGATTTGACCTGGGAGCGACCAATTTTTGCTGGAATTTATGGATAAATCAAGAATTCATTTGGGAATTCCTCAGCCACAGCTTTTTTCTTTGGAGAACCAAAATGGGAAAAAAAAAAAAAAAGTTCTATTCTGGGTCCGAACTGTGGAATTCGGATGGATTTTAAAATTTTTTAAATTCAAATGGGAAGAAAATTACAAATCAAGTGGAATTTTAAAGGGAAAACAGAATTAGAAATTAGAAATTTAGGAGTTCTGAGTTTTTCCAATTTTTTTGTTTGTTTTTTTGGGTTTGGTTTTGTTTCTTTTATTTGTTTGTTTTGTTTTGTTTTGGGGGTTTTGGGGGGTTTTGGGGGGTTTTTTGAGGTTTTGGGATTTTTTTTTTTGGGATGAGTTAATTGGTGACATTGAGAGAATTCCCTGAGCTGCTGAAATTGTAGGAAAATTTCCAGATTCTTCTGGCGCCACTTTGAACCAAAAAAATTCCTGTGCCGGGCAGCTTCCCCAGGAAATTCACATTCCAGCCTGGATTTCTCGTGGAGAAAACTCAGGAACGTCCTTTCACAAATTCCGTTTTTGTGCCAGCCGTGGATTTTCCTGCCTTTCCATGTGTTTGTGCAATCCCAAATCCAAGCCCAAAGCCCTGTTTGGAAAGAGGGATGGATCATTCCCAGAGTTGTTGGATGCTCTGGGAAAGGAAAGTTTCCCTTTTTCTTCCCATGGTTTGGGATTGGGCAAAAAAAGGCATGGAACAGTTTCCCAGGGATCAGCGCTTTCCCGGAGCTCATTCCCAACATTTTAGGGTCCAAAGGAATTTTGTCCCATTGGACAAGTGAAGGCAGGAGCTCACCCGAGCCCGGCAACCTGGAAAACTCCACTCCGAAGGGTGAGAATTCCCAAATAATTGTTCTAAACCACCAACGATTTCTTTTTTCCAGTCGGGACAACTCCAGATTTCCACCTTTTTTTCCGGAATAAAAGGCAAAAGGCACTTTTTGATGGAGCACCAGGGTGACCTTTCCCAGAAAATCAACCCTGGGCAGCTCCGGTGACATTTCCGAAGCACAAAGCTCCAAGAAATCCGTGGGGAGAGCAGCTGGAATGACGCTGATTCCTTTGGAAGGGCCCTGGACCACCGGAGGCTCTTCCCGGTGACAGAGCTCTTCGTCACCTGCTCCTTTCCCAATTTTTTTGGCAGATTTTTTTCCCTCCAGATCTGCAGAAAAGAGAAAAACTTTGGAAAACAAAGGTTTGGGGAGGGAGGTGGGATTTTTTCCTCCTTCTCGGCTCCCTTTGCTCCGTAAATTTTTGATTCCTTCTTTTAATCTCTACCTCAAATCCCGGGATTTTGGTGGGTTCTCAGGCAAAAAAGTGGCATCCACTAAAATAAAAAAAACAAAAAAAACCTGGAATTCCTTTAAATTTATGGAAAACATGGGAATTTTTCCTCTCCCTGAAATCCAAATAATTAGAGACCAAAAGAAATAAAATTCCACAACACTAAAAAAAGGGGGAATTTTGTCCTGAAGGAAAAACTCCTAAAAGTGCTTCAATCTGGAGCTGATCCCAGTCAGGAAAACACTTGGAAAAAGCACTGGTTTTTAGGGAATGGTGATTCCTGCTCATTTCCATGGGGAATTTGGCATCACAAAAGATCCCAAAATTCTCCTGGCACTTGGGTTTCCCTGCCG
This sequence comes from Urocynchramus pylzowi, assembly GCA_013397555.1. Lineage (NCBI taxonomy): Eukaryota > Metazoa > Chordata > Aves > Passeriformes > Fringillidae > Urocynchramus > Urocynchramus pylzowi. The sequence continues at coordinate 47,010 of VZRH01007899.1, read as the reverse complement.
TCCCTTAGATTCCAGCTAGGAAAAACAGGATTGGCTCCTTCCCAATTTTGGGATTTTCTTCGGGAATGTGTCATCTTCCCCAGGTCTTCCCTGTCTCCTGGCATTATCCAGCCTGACTGGGAATGGCTCAGCTTAGGATTGGTCTTGCTCCCAGCAGGGATGAAAACATTCCAAGGGGATGAGTTTGTGATCCCTAAAAAAAGAAATTAAATTGGAATTTCAGGAAGGTGCTGGGAGCTGGGGAGGGGTTGGGATCCCGCCAAAATTTTTCCTCTGATAAATCCATGGATGGGGAGGAAACAAACGTTTATTACCTTCGCTGTTGAGGGAATTTCTGGGAATTCTCCTCTGCTTGACCCAATAAAAAACCAGGTGGGGAATTCCCAGTTTAGCAGAGTCACAGACATCCCATTCCCAGCCTCTGGGCAGGCTGGAAAGGACTTGGAAAAACCTGGGATAGTGGAAGGTGTCCCAGCCCATGGATGGATGATCCTGAAGGTCCCTCCCAGCCCAACCCATTCCAGAATTCCAGAATTCCATCCCAGTCCCAGCCTGAAACTCCCTTGGCCAAGCGGAGGTTGCAGGAGCAGAGAAAAATCCCTTTCTTTGCTTTTTTTTTTTTGTTTTGTTTTTTTTTTGTTTTTTTGGTTTTTTTTTGGTGGGATCTGGACCATTCCCACTTGGAATTAGAGGACAAGGAATCTCTGAAAGGCAGATTTTTGAGGAAAGAAAAAGGTAGAATGGGATTTTTACCTCAGTGAAATATTTTCACCTGAAAGCATCCAGAGAGGGGAGTGACCCCAAATTATCGAGCAGTTTTCCCAGATTATCGAGCAGTTTTCCCAAATTATTGAGCAGTTTTCCCAAATTTTTGAGCAGTTATTGCACATTTTTGAGCAGTTATCCCAAGTTATCGAGCAGTTATCCCACATTTCTGAGCAGTTATCCCAAATTTTTGAGCAGTTATCCCAAATTATCAAGCAGTTATCCCAAATTTTTTACAGTTATAGCTTTGAGCAGTTATCCCGCATTTTTGAGCAGTTATCCCAAAGTGTTGAGCAGTTTTTCCTGGACAAGACCTTTCCTCTCCCTTCTCCTCTCTCACTCTTTCAGTCTGTCCCAGTCCCTCGCTGCCTTCTCCCAACCAAATTCCCACTTTTTTGGAGCTCTTCCATGGAAAATCCACGTAAAAAGCGGGTGGAATGTTTTCCAGGATCATGGAATGACCTCAAAGCCCATTCCCCACCCATGGGGACACCCCCCACTATCCCAGGCCGCTCCAGCCTGGCCTTGGACACTTCCAGGGATGTGGAATCCACAAATTCTCTGGGAAACCTCTTCCAGGGCTGGAATATAAACCCACGGATTTGAGCTCCGGGTTCTGCTTTTCCTGGATTGGGCGGGATTTGGGACACTCCCTCAATTCCTAGGTGGAAAAAGGGATTTTTCCTAGAGGTTTTTCCCTGTTTTTTTTACCATCTCCACCTCCAAAGCCACATTCCAGACCTTCTTCCAGCTGAAAACCAGGCAGAGGTCTCATCCAAGCTCTCCGGTTCTGCCTTGGGAACAATTCCTGATGAATTCCATGAGGATCTCCAGGACCACCAGGCTGATCCCGGCTGGTGAATTCCTGGGAAAAACACAAATCCAAGAATCCCCAGGAAAGAAGAGACAGGATGAGGGGAAACGGCCTCAAGTGGCACCAGGGGAGATTCGGGTTGGATTTTCAGGAATACTTCTTCACCAAAAGGGTTGGAAAAGCACAGAAGGTTGGATTTTTCAGGAATACTTCTTCACCAAAAGGGTTGGAAAAGCACAGAAGGTTGGATTTTTCAGGAATATTTCTTCACCAAAAGGGTTGGAAAGCCGTGGAAAAGGTTGCCTGGGAAGCTGTGGGAATCTTGGATCCCTGGAAATCTTGGATCCACTTGGGGACAGGGTTTGGTGGGTTGACCTTTGGGATTGATGGTCTCAGAGTCTCTTTTCCGAAGTAATTCCATGATTCCAAAATAAAAAATGAAACTCTTTCCCAATATTCCGAGGCGCAGGAAATTTGTGGTTCCTTCCACGTTGAGTACAACCCGCTCGAAACCCAAAATGAGCCCAAAAGGATCTGGGAATTCCACAGGATTCATCCAGGGATAGTGGTGGGTTCTGGATGGGAGAGAAGGAAACATTTTGGGGAATCAAGCGGGAATTTTTTTAAGGAAAACAGGATTCCCTAAGGTTGAGAAGCCTTTTCATGGCAAGAGACATTTCCAGCTTCTGGGGACAGGTTTGGAGCATTTTCCAGTGGGAATTTTCTCCATGGGGGTATGCCTGGAGCCAGTTTTTCCATCAATATCCATCCATATCCAAGAAAGACTTGGAACCGAAAGCTCCGGCCTCGCTGGGTGTCAGGAAATCCTGGCTGTCAAATAAATCCCGGGAATAATTATTTTCCTTTGAATTTATTTACATTTGAAATTTTAAAAGAAGAGAGGGATGAACGGATTCCGACGGCTCTTGGAATTCGTTGAAGGCAACTCCACAACCACCCCGGGAACAGAGACTCCATTGTAATTCCCGACAAATCCCGGCCCAGGAGCCAAAAGCTACAAACAGGATGTCAGGGAATGGATGTGGAAAGGAAGCCACGGAAACTGGCGGGAGAAACAGCCGGAGGACGATGGGAAGGGAGGCTTTGGAGTGAACTTTTTGTTGGGAAGAAGGAAAAAATGAGGGAAAACTCCACCTTTTTTGGGTGGATCTTGAGTGTGAGGAAGACCAAAAAATGTGGAATTTTTTTTTTTTTTTGTCTAAAAATGCCCTGTTGGATTTTTTGGGAGTGGCACATTCCAGAGATGGAGAGATCCCTGCTGGAGACACACAGGTCTCCCTGTCCCATGCTGGTCCCCATCCACTTTTCCTACAAAATTCCACTCAAAGAGAGGGAGATGAAGCGGCTCCGCTTCTTTTCCTGGATGGCCTTTCCTGAAAAGGGCAGGAAAAATGGGAATGGAGGAAATCCCAGCCTCATTCCTGGTTTAATTCCAGCTGGGAGCTGAACTTCAGCTCCTTGGCCGTGATGCCATTTTATTCCAGGAAGACAGTCCCAAAAAGTGGGAATATTCCAGCCAGGAGGGTTTTACATTGGCTATTCAGGAATATTTCTTCATGGAAAACTCAGGAATATGTCTTCGTTTCTTCATGGAAAATGTTGTCAAGCATTGGAAAAGGATCCCAGGGCGGGGGTGGAGTCCTCATTCCCGGAGGGATTTAAATCCATGTGGAACACTGGGGACATGGATCAGTGGTGGCCGTGGACTCAGTCCCAGAGGGTTTTTCCACCCTTAAAAATTCCACAATTCCTAATTCCGGGATCACAGAACCAAATCTTTTTGTCTCAAAAATCTTGTGCTTTCCTTTGGACCAGCACGGAGGGTTTGGTGTCTCTTTAATTCCTGGTTTTCCCGCCTTTTCTTCTCCCTAAAAAGCTGACCGGTCCTTCCAGGAACATTCCACAGGATTTCCCGGATGGATCCCAAGCAGCTGCGGGTTCCAGCTCCATCCTGGGGACAAAACAAATCATGGAGCGAAGGAAAAGCCGGAAAAGCTGGAAAAGCTGGAAAAAGCTGGAAAAGAGACAACTTTTTCTGGGACACAAGGAAGAACACAAGCCAAACTCAATCCCGAGGGAATATTTGCAGGGAAACCAAGGTGATTTCTGTCATCTCCACTGGAAAAATACGGAATTTTTTCCCGTGCAGGCCAGGAGCTCATCCCAAAGGACATCTGGGTCACTTTTCCAAGGTTTCTCAGCTCTTCAGGGGATTTAAGGGGAGTGAAGAAATTCAGGAATGAAGGAAAATCTCATTTGAGGAACGGGAGAAATCCTTTTGGGCCTCTTGGATGAGGGACAGCCTTTCCACCTCCACTTTGGAATTCCATGTTGGGAATTCTTCCTTCTTTCCAAAGGATTTTCCTGATTGAAAACCTGACTCTCGTTTATTGAAACAGGGAGAAGGAGAAACCTTCCCCCAAAAGCTCCAATGGAATTTTTTAAAGGAACAAAATCCCAGAAATGGGGGGATAGTTACAAAAACCGGGAGATTTTTGTTAAAACACAGCCATTTCATCCCAATGTTTATTTCTTATTTATTTATCTTCAGGAAAAGGGAGCAGATTTACTGGAAGAATTCCAGGCACATTCCAAGTTTTTCCCATAAGGATCCAGGGGAAGCTCTGGGGAGCCCCTCCCCTGCAAAGGGAGAAAATATCCCGTCTCCATGGAATTCCAAACCTTTGGAACAACAAAAGGGATAATTTGGACCTGAGGGAATGAAATTCCCTGGGATGAGGGAACTGAGCACTTCCGACTTCCAAGGAGCTCCAAAATCCTCCCAAAAACACAGCTCTGGCCCCAAACTTGTGGAAATCATTGAAAAATTTCAGGGATTGGAGGTTTTATCCTAAAATTTCCTCCCCTGGAATTCCAGGATGAAAAGTCTCACTGCTCCTTTGATTTCTGGATAATAGGGATAAATCGGGAATGGCACCAAAATTCCTTCTCCTGCCTCCCATCTCTCCATGGGATAACTGGAATTAAATCCTCCTCTTGCCATTGGAATCACGGTCTGGAATTCCACCTGGAATCTACGGATAACAGCAGGGAGATGCCTCAAGTGGGGGTTAATCCACCCCATTCCCAGCTCCTTCATTCCATTGGTTGATCCTGATCTCTCTCCGGGCTCTGGGCTTTATTTTTAACTCCTGTGGAAAGCTCTGCTTTCTTTTCCTCACTGCTCCGAGATGAAAGTCGGAATTCCGGCCTTATCCATGTCCAGCCTGGGATGCAGTTGGATTTCTGAGGGACATTTTTCCCTCTCCTTTGTCTCCCGCTTGAGAAATTCCTTCCAAATCCTCCCAAAGTGGAAACATTTCCGGCTTGCTCTTTCCTTGGAAAAGCAAAAATCCCCAAAAATTCCGGAGTTATCCACGCAGTTGGATTTTGAGGTACATTTTCCCCTCTCCTTTGTCTCCCAGTTGAGAAATTCCTTCCAAATCCTCCCAAAGTGGAAGCATTCCTGGCTTGCTCTTTCCTTGGAAAAGGAAAAGTTCCCCAAAAAATTCCAGCATTATCCATACCCAGCCTGGGATGCAGTTGGATTTTTGAGGGGCATTTTTTCCCTTTCGTTTGTCTCCCGCTTGAGAAATTCCTTCCAAATCTTTCCAAGGCGGAAGTATTCCCAGCTTCCTCTTTCCTTGGAAAAAGGAAAAATCCCCAAAATTCCAGCATTATCCA
>VZRH01007899.1:3704-13920 GCA_013397555.1 Urocynchramus pylzowi | reverse complement strand
GCCACCGGCGGGCACCCGGCGGCCCCGGCCCCGGCCCCGGCCCGGAGCTCCCGGGGTTTCCTTGCTCCCGCAGCTCTCCCGGGGTTTCCTCGCAGCAGCAGCTTTTGTTTGCCCTGGATTAGCTGTGGGAAATCCCCAAAATCCACCTGGATTTAAGAGGGTAGGTTGGTTGTCTACACACCTGATATCGGCATGAGGGAAAATTCTGTCTGATGCAGGAAAAAGGGAGTTTTTCCTTCAAAAGCAGGGATTTTAGCATCTTAAAATCCCACAGGGATTAGTGTCCCTGTATCCCTGCACGGATGGGGTGCTTGAGGAGGAAAAATCCATAGTAAGAGGGGTTTTTGGGAAAGGGGATTCAGCACAACCAGGGAAGTTGTGGCTGGCACTGGATCCCTGGAAGTGTCCAAGGCCAGGCTGGAGGGGGCTTGGAGCCACCCGGGATAGGGGAAGGAGTCTCTGCCCTTGGAATGGGGTGGATAGAGAAGATCTTCAAGGTCCCTCCAACCCAAACTGTTTTATAATTCCACAGCTGCTTTCTGGAGGTGGGAATTTCCCAGGAATTCTCACTCTTGGGGTTCAAGGACGGGTCATGGAGCTCATTCCAGGAGCAGAGGGAGGTTTCCCTCCCATGGAATCCCCTCGGCTCAAAGAGGACAAACATTTGTCCTATTTTTTTTTTAGGACAAATCCTAAATACAGGATTTCTATTCCTATAAGTCACGGAGTGCTGGGAGCAGATCCGTGACACCTTTCAGGTCCAACCCTGGGAATTTAAGGTGTGGAACAGCTCCACCTTTGAGCCCGGGGAGCAGAGAGGGGCTGGAGGTTTAAACCCGGCTTAGCAGAGAGCACAAAAGAGCTTAAGCTGCAGAAAGGAGGAGTTTTGTTGCTAAAGCTCCTGTGAGGATCCCACCTGCTCCAGCTGGGATCAGGACACGGGTGCTGAGCACAGGAATGTCAAAGCAGCAGCTCTGCATAACCCAGGAGCGCTGAGATTCCCGAGGAACTCGTTTGGCTTCTCGGGAACGCGGCAGGGAGAAAAGAGGTGCTAATCTATGCCTGGTGGGTTTTGGGATGTAGATCTGGGATGAGTTGGAATTTCAGCACCAGGTGGACACTTGGCCACCAGCTCAGTGCTGCTGTGGGGGTGTTTCCCGGTGGAATCAGATTTAAAGGGAAATTTGTGGGTTTAAAGGGAAAATCAGCACCTGGAAATCAGTTGTTGTGGGATCCGATGGTTTGCCATGACCAAATTCTACTCCTGGCCACACCAGCCTTGTCTGCAGCTTCAGTCTGGGTTGGTTCTAAGGCCAAGGATCTCCGTGGGGGATGGACAAGGTGATTTGGGGATGGCTGTCCTGGGATGTGTCAAGGCAGTGGATCAGGCACTGAAGGGATGTAGGGCCATGGAATGGTTTGGGGTGGAAGGGACCTTAAATCCCATCCCATCCCTGCCATGAGCAGGGACACCTCCCACTATCCCAAGTGGATCCAAGCCCCATTGTCCAGCCTGGCCTTGGGCACTGCCAGGGATCCAGGGGCAGCCCCAGCAAATCTGGGAATTCCAGCCCAGCCCCTGCCCACCCTCCCAGCCAGGAATTCCTTGCCCAATATCCTGTCTAAACCATCCCACCTCTGTCAGTGGGACACCATTCCCACTTGTCCCACCTCTACAATTCCCGGCCAAGATCCCCTCTCCATCCTCCCTGGAGGCCCTTCCGGATCCTGGAAGGAGACCAATAAATATTTCATCTGTATTTTGGGAGTGTCCGGAGGTTCAATCAAGGATCATGTGGAATGTCCTAATTCCAGCTCTAGTGGACGGTGTCCCTGCCCATGGCAGGGGTTGGAATGAGATGGTCTTCAAGGTCCCTTCCATCCCAAACCATTCCATGATTCCCTGGTCACGGCCCTGTTGTGTCTGGGGCTGGCCAAACACAAGCTCCTCGTCCTGTGGGGTTTGTCATCCCTGGGGGTAGAGAAGGGCTGGATTTTGGATTAGTCCCGTTCTCCCTTGGGAAGTGGCTCAGGGTTTGAAATGTCCAAACCTGAGGGATGGAGGAGCAGAATGAGTTGGATCTCAACGATCTGTTGGAATCCAGGATTAGGACAACCAGAGCTGTCCAGCCCTCCTGAGCCGTGCATCGGTCCTGGATACTGGGAGAAGATGGTCCTGGAGAGATTTCCTTCCCGAGTTTGACACCTGGATGGTGGGGCAGGGATGAGAGAGGAGGTGGAAATTCTGGGAACAACAATTTCTTGGATTCTTCAATCCTCTGGAGCTGAGGGACCCAGCAGGAATTTGGGAACAACGATTTCTTGGATTCTTCAATCCTGGGGAGCTGCGGGACCCGGCAGGAATTTGGGAACAACGATTTCTTGGATTCTTCAATCCTCTGGAGCTGAGGGACCCAGCAGGGATCTGGGAACGATGATTTCTTGGATTCTTCATTCCTCTGGAGCTGAGGGAACAAGCAGGGATTCTGGGAACAACAATTTCTTGGATTCTTCGATCCTCTGGAGCTGAGAGAACCAGCAGGGATTTTCCCAGGAAGACAGGTAGGGAAAAGAGATGTGGAAAACCCAAAACCAGGAAGATGCTGGGCCTTGCATGGAAGATTCTCCCATCATCTCCTTGCCAAGGAGTCTCCCAATTCCTCCCAATCCATTGGCTGCTCTTCTGCAGTTCCAGAGCTTTCCTTGTGTCCCACCGGCTGCCGCTCGGGATGAGGCAATCCTGGATCCGCCACTTCCATGGGACGTTGGGGACAGGCTCCCTGCGTGCCTGGACACGCCACCCCAAAACTGTTTCTCCGTGCGACTTTCCCACAGCCAGAGGAATTCCTTGCCAGAGCCACACCTGCTGTGAACTGGTTTGACACCAGTTTGTTAAACGGGAGAAGCCGACAGGGACTGGAGCCCACTGGAAAACGCCCGGCCCAGCCCAACCCGAACATCTGCACCCCGGGCAAAAGTTCCCCCTGAGGAGAAGGTGACAAATGTCACCTCCAGCACTGCCAACATTCCCATTCCGTGCTGGGGAAGGGAGCCGGGACCCACAGGAGGAACGCCATGGAGAATCCCAGTGCTGGCTTGAGGAACTCTGCGGGAAGGGGATGAAAATCCTCCCTCGGTGGAGAACTGGGATGAATCCGGGCTCTGAAGCCCCTCTGGAAGTTTTGGGTGGGTTTTTTTGGCCGTGTTTTCCTGGCAACAAATCCGCCCTCCTCGTTTTTTCACTCAGAACAAGTTTTTCCAGGCCTGGAAGTGTCCCAAGTGAGAGGATAAAAAAAAAAAACCAAAACTCTCATCTTCTCAAAGGCTCCTGGGAACACCTTTGAGTGGTTTGGATGTCGTTTATGCCGAGCCTGAAAACAAAACCTGGGCTGGTTTTGGTTTTAAACCAAGCCTGAAATTTGGGGCGGTGGGATTGAAGAGAAATGGGAAGTTTTAGGTTCAAAATCTTCCTCTGGAAAATTGGTTTTATGCCATGGGATCAAAAATATTCCTGATTATGGGTTGGGAAAATAGAATGAAATAAATGACACTTTCCTTGTCCCCTTTTCCAAGTCAGCTTTTTCCTGCTTAATTCTTCAATTTCAGATTTAAATTGGAATTTTTTAGATAAAATTCCGATCTTTTGCAAAGGCTAAATTTTAAGAATCGGAATTAAGGATTTACTTCAACTTCTCTCTGTGATCACCATGAAATTATTTTCCCTTGTTGATTTTTCCACTTGAGAAATGGAAGAAGTTGGGTTATTTGGGGTTAATTTTAATCCTTTTGGCTGCAGAGCAGCAGAATCAGGTCCTGGTGCCATTTAGGGCCCAGACCTGAGCTGGATTTGGGCTGGTCTGGATGGCTGAGTTGCACAAGATCAGATTCAATTTATGCTTTGAAGGGGTTAAAATGTACAAACCCAAATTTCAGGTTTCCTGAACTACCTGTTTGGTTGTTTTTTTGGTTTTTTTTTTTTTTTTTTTAATTATTCTCATTATTTATTGAAAGAGAAGACAGAAAATACGTGCATTTTTCTCTTCCACATCTCTTGGGATTTTTTTTCCCTCCCTCTTAACCTGTTTCAGCCCCTCCTTGTCCATCCCGGTGTCAGCATTGCCGGCTGCTCCTCCTTTATTTATCTGGGACACAGAAATTCCCAGTCCAACCCAAACTTCCTGGCTGTTTTTGTCTCCCAGGTGATGCCAGGCAGGTGCCAAATCCCTGGAGTCAGCAGAGGCAGGACAGCAGAAGGGACAGGAGCCAGGGAATGGCTTCCCACTGGGAAAGGGGAGATTGGGCTGGGATCTTGGCAAGGAATTCCTGGCTGGGAGGGTGGGCAGGGGCTGGGCTGGAATTCCCAGATTTGCTGGGGCTGCCCCTGGATCCCTGGCAGTGTTCAAGGCCAGGTTGGACACTGGGGCTGGGATCCACCTGGGACAGTGGGAGATGTCCCTGCCTGTGGATGGGGTGGGAATGGAATGGGGTTTAAGATCCCTCCCAACCCAAACCATTCCATGATAATCCTCTGATCACACACTGGTCCCTCTGTGATCTCCATCAGGATTCCTTAGGCTGTGGATGGCCAAAAACTGGGAAAAGGCAGCCAGGGAATGTTTGTCCTGTGCTTGTCCTGCACCGTCTCCTCTTAGTTTGGAAGAGCCTTAAATTCCAGCACTAACCAAAAAATAGATGGAGTTTTTTGGAAAAGAAGGAAAAGGACCTGGAGTTTTCCTGTTAGCTGAGGAATGAGCGGGCACGGCAGGAAATGGGACAATTCCTCATCCTGCATCCCAACAAACCTTCAGCCACTCGAGCTGGGGGCAAATCCCAGTGCTCCCATTCCTTGGCTCCCTTCACCTTTGCCAAGAGCTTCCCTCCCTGGTTTGGGGGCAGCCGTGGGATTTCCCACCTCCTTTTCCCTCCGGGAGCTGGAGGAGGACTTTGGGGTGATCCATCTGGGAACAGGCCCTTCGGCTGGGCTGGATTCTCTCTCACCTCCTCCCACCTGTGCAGGTGAAACTCTCCCTGATTTTGGCCCGGGGCCACCCGAAACCTCCGAGCGGCAAAACAGCGGAAAACTCCCGAGTGGAATCCCATGGGAATGAACAGGAGCACCCAGTGCGGGGTCCAGAGCTGCGCAGGGCAAGGCACCAAGATCCAGAATGAGGATTTGGGGTGTGGGTTTTGGCATAAGCTCCTGGAATTGTGCAGGATTTTAGGGAAACGGGAGAAGCTTCCGAGCCTCGGAGCCGCGGCTCCTGGAGCCACCTGCGTGTGCAGGTTTGGGGCTTGCTCAGATCCAGCTGCTGGGCTGAGTCACATTCCCAGGTGAGTTCCCTGAGCCAGCTGGGAATCTTCCCTTTCCCCGTTTGCAGCTGGATCAGGAATGTGTCACTGATGAACTCCCCTGCAGGTGAACGCTCAGCCCCGGGCTTCACCTGTCCCGGGAAAATGAGTAATCCCAAGATTTGAGAAACCTGGAATTGCTGAGGGAGGGGGTTTGTGTCCTTAAGAAAACCTCTGGAATTCCAGAGTTTAGTGCCAGGAGGGCTGGATACTGGAGGAGGCCCGTATTCCCACTGCACGTGGAACAAATCCCACCTCCCACCACGCTGGATCTGGGAATTTGAGTCAGGTCCAGCGTGGTCACGTCCATGATCCACCCATCGGGAATATCATTCCATGGAAACCCCGGAGAGGGATTCACGGGCTTTCATCTCCACACACACAGCAGTGCACACCTTGTAGGATAAGTAGGACTTGTGGAACTTAAGCCAGGTCTTGCTCCTGACCCATCCCAGTGGATTTGGGAACGGTGCTTGTACCACCCAGAAGCTCTGAGTTGGGTAAAACCCTCCCAGGGGGGTCAGATTTAATCATTCCTGGAATCATCTCCCTTGCTTCTCCGTGACCCTTTGGAATCTGAACTCGCCCTGGCTCTGACTCATCCCTGTCTGAGCTGTGCCTGAAACTGGGTCAGGCTGGCAGAGAGGTCCCCACGCTGCTTTCTCCCCACCAGGCTTTCCGTGGGGAAAAATCTGGATCAGGGGCCAAAAACCAGGAATCTTTTACTGGAATTGGGACCCCAGAAAATAATCTGAGGTTTAAGAACAAACAGAAATCCTGCTGGTGCTGGGGCAAGGGAGGAGAGGATGGGGAAAAGAAAGGGAATCATGGAATGGTTTGGGTGGGAAAGGATCTTTAAGCCTCTGCTGTTCCAGCCCCATCCATGGGCAGGAATAATTCCCACTATCCCAGGTGGATCCCAGCCCCAGTGTCCAACCTGGCCTTGGGCACTGCCAGGGATCCAGGGGCAGCCCCAGCAAATCTGGGAATTCCAGCCCAGCCCCTGCCCACCCTCCCAGCCAGCAATTCCTTGCCCAGATCCCAGCCCAATCTCCCCTTTCCCAGTGGAAGCCATTCCCTGGCTCCTGTCCCTCCATCCCTTGTCCAAAAAGTCTCTCTCCATCTTTCCCGTGTTTCCCTTCAGGTCCTGGAAGGCCACAATCCACTCAGAGCTCTCTGAGCGGGGTCTTTGCAGCTAAACTGGGGCTCCCAGGGCTTTGGGAATGGCTTGGGAAGCAGGAAGAGCCCCTCTGGAACTGAGAACTCTGGAAAATTCCTGGAAAATTTCTGTAACTTTGCTGGCTCCTGGTGCCATCAGCGGGGAGAGGACAACGGGGACGGTTTTAAATGAAAAAAAGAGATTGATTCGAAATAAATAAGGAATAATTTATTTCCAGTGAGGGTGGAAAACCCCTGGGAGATGTCCCAGAGAGAGGTGGCAGTTGTCCCATCCCTGGAAACATCCCAGGCCAGGCTGGATGTGGCTCCGAGCAGCCTGACCCGGTGGGAGATGTCCCTTCAGAGGGGCTGGACTGGAGCAGCTTCAAAGATCCTCCACATCCCAAACTATTCCACGATTTCCAGCAGCAGAGAAGCTCGGCTCACTCTGGGAATCGTTCTGGAATGATTCCATCCTGCCTGGAGACCACCTTGGCCTTCCAAGGCCCAGCCCTTCGGGCCCAGCTCGGCTGCTGGAGGACTTTGGGGACAGTGGGACCTCGGGGTCAGCAGGAGGAGCCTGGCCGGGCAGGAATGCGGGTTGGGAGAGCCTCTGGGAGTCGGGAAACCAGGAACGAGGGAGCTCGGGGGCGACAGCAGAGCCTGGTTGGGACAGAGCCGAGCCCACGGAAGCCGGGCCTTGCTCCGTGTGGGATCTGGGCCTCGTGTGGGAGCTGGGCCTCCTGTTGGAACGCGCCCTGACCCCGGGTGCCTCCAGGGAATGCTGAGTCCGGGAATGCCGAGGGTTGGAGGCCCAGGGAGGCCGGGACCCACCCTGAGATGCTTCAGATAGGGAGAGTGAGCGAGACAAAGCCCTGACGCAAGAGCTGACCTCGCAGCAGCGTGCTGACTTCCCCAAGGATTGTTTTTCCTTTTTTCCCTCATTTTTCTCCCCTCTCTGTGGTGGTTTCTTGCAAAGCTTTCCCACAGCCCAAAGTGGGTTTGGTCGCTCTCTAAATACCGTGGTGCCCGAAATCCAAATTTGTGTCCTTAGGATGTGTGGAAGCAGCAGAGGGAGTTCAGGAGGTTTGGGCAACACTCAGGAATGGGGGGGATTTTTGGGCAGGGAGGGATTTGGGCTGGATGATCCTTGGGGGGTCCTTCCCACTCGGGATATTCTGGGATTCTGTGGAAGAAATGTCCAGTGCCGAGTTCTGCACCACAGAGCGCGCCACAGAAAATCCACTCACGTTTTGGGGCCAAAAGGAAAAATTTGGGGAAGTTTTCTTCCAGTGCAGCTCCTTGTTTGCTGTGGGCCATCCTTTAATAGGATATTTTTCTGTGGATCATCCTTTTTTAGGATACTGTGGAATATTCTTTTTTAGGATACTGCGGAACATTGTTTTTTAGGGTATTTTTCTGTGGAACATTGTTTTTTAGGGTATTTTTCTGTGGAACATCCTTTATGGAGATACTTTTCTGTGGAGCATCCTTTTCTAGGATATTTTTCTGTGGACCATCCTTTATCAGGGTATTTTCTGTGCCTCATCCTTTTTTAGGGTATTTTTCTGTGGATCATCCTTTTTCAGGGTATTTTTTTTCTTTTTTGTGGATCATCCTTTCTTAAGATATTTTGCTGGGGACAATAATTTATTAGGGTATTTTTCTGTGGATCATCCTTTTCTAGGATACTGTGGAACATTGTTTTGTAGGGTATTTTTCTGTGGAACATCCTTTTCTAGGATATTTTTCTGTGGACCATCCTTTTNCATCCTTTTCTAGGATACTGTGGAACATTGTTTTGTAGGGTATCTTTCTGTGGAACATCCTTTTCTAGGATATTTTTCTGTGGACCATCCTTTTTCAGGGTTTTTTTTTTGTTGTTGTTTTTTTGTTTGTTTTTTTGGTTTTTTTTTTTTGTGGATTGTCCTTTATTAAGATATTTTGCTGTGGATCATCCTTTATTAAGATATTTTGCTGGGACCAATCCTTTATTAGGGTATTTTTCTGAGGACCATCCTTTTTTGGGATATTTTTCTGTGGACCATCCTTTATTAAGATATTTTCTGTGGACCATTCTCTTTCAGGGTATTTTTCTGTGGACCATCCTTTGTTAGGGTATTTTTTTCTGGATCATCCTTTACTAAGATATTATTATGTGGATCACCTTTTTAAGGTATTTTCTGTCGATTATCCTTTTTTAGGATATTTTTCTGTGGATCATCCTTTTTTAAGGTATTTTCTGTGGATCATCCTTTATTAGGATATTTTCTGTGGATCATCCTTTTTTAGGGTATTTTTTTTTGTGGATGATCCTTTATTAAGATATTTTTATGTGGATCATCCCTTTTTTAAGGCATTTTCTGTGGATCATCCTTTTTGGGGATATTTTTCTGTGGACCATCCCTTTTTAGGGTATTTTCTGTGGATCTTTCTCAGTCCCCATCCCTGGAAGTGTCCAAGGAATTCCTGGATGTGGCACTCCAGGCTCTGGGCTGAGGACAAGGTGGGGATTGGACTCGATGACCCTGGAGGTCTTTTCCAACCTCAGTGATCCTGGGATTCTGGGATCGTGGTAAATGGGATTTAAGGGGAAATTGTTCCCTCTAAGGGTGGGGAGGCCCTGGAATGGAATTCCCAGATTTGCTGGGGCTGCCCCTGGATCCCTGGCAGTGTCCAAGGCCAGGCTGGACACTGGGGCTTGGATCCACCTGGGACAGTGGGAGGTGTCCCTGCCCATGGAATGGGGCTGGAATGGGATAAACTTTAAATCCCTTCCAGCCCAAACCATCCCAGAATTCTGGGAATTCTCTAATTCCTCCGCTGCAGCTCCTCTCTTCACCTCAGGGGCAGCAAATAATTAAAAAAAAAAAAAAAGAAAATAATGACAACAACCATAACCCAGACCTGATTTCACCCGTGGCACTCGTCGAGCCGGGGAGCGTCTCCTCACGGCTCGGATTTTATTCCCAGTGCGTTTGTGCCGGGAGGAAACCAGGAGCCAGCTCGGGTTTTATGGATGTCTGTCAGCAAAGGAAAGGAATGAAGCCATCGGCGCGGCTCCACCCGGCCGTAAATCTTTTATGCACTGGGAGAGGAAGCCCCGACAACATCGGATCTGCAAGTGCCAGAGTGGGACCGGGCTCCTGTTTTCCAGGGAAAGCAAATTCTGGGGTTTGGGAAGGTCGGAGAGGAGGCGCCGAGCCCGAGTGCTTTTGTTGTGGGGAATGTCAGTGTCAGGGCACTCCCCGGGTTTTACGGAGTTGTTTCTTTCCCTGAAAAGCCTCTGTTAATCCCTGCTTTTCTTGTTGGTGGGGATTTCTGTCCTGCGGTGCTGGTGCAGGGAGCGAATGAGAAAACAGGGATGGAGTTGGGATTCAGGGAATCCTGGAATGGTTTGGGTGGGAAAGGATCTTAAGGATCGTTTTATTCCACCCCATCCATGGGCAGGGACACCTCCCACTGTCCCAGGGTGCTCCCAGCCCCAGTATCCAGCCTGGCCTTGGGCACTGCCAGGGATCCAGGGGCAGCCCCAGCAAATCTGGGAATTCCAGCCCAGCCCCTGCCCACCCTCCCAGCCAGCAATTCCTTGCCCAGATCCCAGCCCAATCTCCCCTTTCCCAGTGGGAGCCATTCCTGGCTCCTGTCCCTCTGTCCCTTGTCCCCAGTCCCTCTCCAGCTCTCCTGGAGCCCCTTCAGGGACTCTGAG
>VZRH01007898.1:757294-770188 GCA_013397555.1 Urocynchramus pylzowi | reverse complement strand
CTCCGCAGCTTCGCCGATTACTTCGGGCGGCTGAGCCGAGCGCGGCGGGAGCTGCCCCCGGCCCCGCCGAGCCCCCCGCGGCCGCCGGCCGAGGACATCTCCCCCCGCGATGTCTTCATCGCCGTCAAGACCACCAAGAAGTTTCACAAGGCGCGGCTAGAGCTGCTGCTCGACACCTGGATCTCCCGCAACCGCGACATGGTAAGGGATGGGGACAGGGATGGAGACGGGGCCGGTCCCCTCCGCTGGCCGGGATGGAGCGGCTCGGGATGGGCTGGAGTCCACGCTTCTCCGCCGCGGGCCCGGCCCTTCGTTCTGTGCGATCCGGGTGGTGCCGTGACCCAGAAAATACCACCTGCCGTTCCCTTTTCCCCCGTGTCGCTGAACCGGGTGGCATTCCGAGGCTGGCTGGGCTGTTCTGCTGCCAACTGTGTTTTGGGGAGGGTGAAATGCAGCGTTGCAGGGTGAGTGATGGAGAGAGCCCGACCTTGGCTTCTCACACTCAGAAGCCTCCCCAAAGCCTGCTCCGGGGTCCTTTCCGCTGAGCACCTCCCATCGCAGAGCCGGTCTGCCTTGCTTTCGGCGGGTGAAACTGAGGCACGGTGTAGGGGTGCAGCCCAGCCCGTGGGTGCCACAGTCCAGGTCAGGCCCCTGCCGTGAGGTGCCTGCAGTTGTGCTGCTCAAAGGACACCCGGGTTATCTGCCCAGGGCTGGGAGAGTGCTGGGATGTACTGAAGCTCTCGGACTCCTTGCAAGGGACTGGGCAGGACTGGAGTTGCTGGGAGCTCTTGGGTGTCTGCACCGGCTCACCCTCACCAGGGCAGTCCCAGCGAGTCTGGTTCCTGACCTTACTGATGTCCTGCCCAGAGTCCTGGCGTCCCTTACTCTGTCCTTCAAGTACTGAAGCAAAATTCAAAAGGAAAAAAAAAAAAAAAAAGCTGTTTCCTTAGGAAATGTGCTTTGCCATTTGCTCTTAAGACACTTTTTCTACCCTTAGACAGCTTCCCAAAAGTAAGTTATGTCTGGTCCTAACCTTTCCTTCCTACTGTCTTCATGTGTTTCCTCCTGGCCTGGAACTCAGTTTCTTGCTTTCAAACTGTTTTCCTTGGAAATCTGGAGTGGCTGAGGGTGGAGGCCATGGGGGAAGGATTGACCTGGCCCTGCCCTCCTTACCCAAGTCTGCTGGACCTTGTGGGGTCTTGGCTCCTGCACTGTACCCCAAGAATTATCTTGCTACTTTTTTCCCCTGTGAATTGTGTTTGGGTTTTTTTGGTTTTTTGGTTGTTTTTTTTTTTGCTCAGGTTTCCTGGGCTTGGCAGTGGATCTGCCACTTCTCCTTGGTCCGGTTATTTAATGGAAACCTCTTTTATGCTCTGCTGTCACGGCGAGGGGGTGGTGAGTGGTGGTGGAGTGAAACGCTCTTTGAGCACCTACAGATGATCCTGGGAATGGCTGCTCTTTTTTTTCTTCTCCCTCTTGTGAGCTCCGGCTTTCTTCTAGGTTTTTTTTTGTGCTTCGTTTGTCCGTTTGGATTCCCAGAGCCCTAAGGCTCGGCTCTCACGCTGTCCCCCTGGGCAAGCTAACAAAGCCCCTTTTCTCCTGGCGCAGAGAAAAGGCTTCGCAGCCTCTTGTGTGGCACTTTCCATGGGAACGAGGGAGCCGGAGCCGGCCGTGTCCAGGTCAGGTTGCCTAGAGATGAGGGCCATGAAGCCAGGGGGGCCGCAGCCCGGCGAGGTGCCTGCCTGACAAGCCAAGCCGCTGAGTGACGGCTCTTGTACAGCACTTGAGGACAAGGAGCTGCCGAGAGAGCTGGAGGCAGCACAAACTCCCGCGGAGCAAAGCAGGGCTGCGGGGACAAGAGGCACAGGGGATGAGGCCGCTCTGCTGGGGGTGACTGGCTCTGTTCTTCCCACACCACTGCCCCTGGGAAGCTTTGAGGCACCCTGGGCTTCCCCAAACTTGGCATCAGGTTGAGGTGGTTTTGCCTGCAGAGTTTGGGATTGGTGCTGTGGGGATCTTCTCTCTTGCCTCCCTGCAGTTCCTGCGTCTCTTCCTTGCCTGGCCCCGTGATTTCCATCCCAGGAGGGTGATTTGGTGGCAGCGGGGCACTGCCTTCGCTCAAATGTCTCTCTTGGTCTGAGTCAGGCCTGTCTCTGCTCATCCACTCTCACTCTGGGTTTCACTAATGGTGCTCAGGCATGTGAGATGCCTCACCAATGTGGGGAAGTTCCTGCCCAAGGGCTGAGAATCTCCTTTGCCTGATGCTGTGTCTCTTCCTCCTGATCGTCTCTCACTCAAACCCCAGCCTCCCTCTGGCTGTTCATTAGCCAGGCAGGAGGGATGCAGACACTGCTGAGAAGGGGTTAAATCCAGCAGGTAGCTCCTGCCTGGACCCTGGCAGATAGGGGGAACAGCCATTGTGTCCTTCCTTGGCTGTTCTTTGTTCTGCCCACAATAGTCCCTGTTTCCTGTCCTCTGTCACCTCCAAGACACTGCAAAGGGCACCCCCTTCTCCTTCCTGCCTCTCTGCACAGGGACAGCACATCCCTATTCCCTTCTAAATCTCCTCTTTGGGTTACACAATCCAGGCAGGACAAGCTGCTTTTGGAGGAGAGTTATGGGTTTTCCCTTCTTTGCTTTGGGAAGAGTTTCCAGCTGTCTCAGTATCCTTAGGATGCTGGAGTGCGGGGTGGAGAAACTTTGCACTTGGAAGAAAAGAGAGCGGGGAGGAAAATGGCCATTAAGCAGAAACCCTGGACAGGAGCAAGTCCAAATCCACTGCTTTCTTGCCGAGTCGGGTGATTTGCAGCGGCAGAGTCGCCAAAGACACCGCTGCTGCCCCTGGGGTTACCCTGAAGGCGGCTGCGTGTCCCCGGGGCACCCCAGAGGCATCCAGGCAGCTCGGCACACGCCTCGGAGCCCGCCGGGGCTCCAGCCCGGGCCGCCGTCCCGGCAGCGTGGGATCCGCTGGCTGCCTCCCGCTCGGCGGCGCGGTAATTGCAGCCTTTGAAAAATTCCTGCTCTCGGGGCAAAGCGAACGGGTTTGCCTTCCAAAGAGCACGCTTCTCTGATGGCGGCTCCCAAATTGCTCTAGCACCTTGGCCAGGGTCCCCACCCACATGCTGGAGTGTGCTGGCATGCTAGTCTCACTTGCACTCCCACCAGAGCGGCTGAGTCCAGGGTCGGCTCATCCCAAAGCAGCTCCGAGGTGCAGCTGCCTCCCCCCAGCCCCGGGCTGTGTGCCAGGGCCTGCTGAGCACTGCTGAACTCGGATCATGTGTGAGGGTCCCTCCCTGCTGTCCCCCGGGGCAGCCTTTGTGGGTTTAAGGGGTGGGAGCCCCTTAATTGCCTGTCCCAAACGATGCTGCTGTCCTTGCCCATAAAAGCCCTGGAGCCGGTGAGCGGCGCGTGGAGCACCAGGCGGGAGGGTGGGGGACCCTTGCCACACAATGAGCTCATTGTTTGTGAGGAGGTTATTAAAAATTAAAGCATTTAAAATTACAGTGGAGGATTCTTCCTCTTGCTGAAAGGAGCAGGGGGAGGAAGGGCCCGCGGCCCTGCAAGCCCCTTCGCCGCCTCTGCAGGTCCCAGCCCTGGGATCCTGTGCCAGCACAGACCTGCCCCCGGTCCTGGGGAAAGCCACCACCGTGGATTGGGGCTGATGCCGTTGTGGCATGCTGTCATTGCAGGGACATTGCCATCACACTGCTCCCAACTTGGTGAAGAGGGGTGGGGATTTTCCCCCCTAAACCCTGAGGCTGGAGGGAACAGAAGAACATTTGCTGTGGGGACACAAAGCTGGGCAGCTCTGGCAGCGTCCTGACCTGCTCCAGAGCCCCTCACCCAGCTGGAGACTGAGCCACCCCCCCCAACCAGCACTTCTTGCCTCCTTTCCTCTGCACACAAGGGGGGTGGCTGTGAAAAGGGTGCTGGAGTGCTCCATCCTCTCCCAGCATGGGGAAGTGAGATGTGGCACAGGGTCAGGATTTGTGCACTGCAGGGTCACGGGGTGCCTGCCTGGCTGAGGTTCCCCTTTTGGTGGGTGTGCTGGGGGGGGTGGTAGCAGGCATGGGGTATGCTGAGAGTGTGTCAGCCTGGGAAGTCACAGAGCCACTTGCAGCACAGAAAGGGCCACAATGACCTCGGGGTGGCCCTGGCTGGTGGGACACCTTGTGCAGCACCCAGCCATGAGCAACCCACGAGCTCCACCAGTGCAGGGGAAATGAGTCACCCTGAAAGGAGAAATGAAGGGGAGGAAAAAAAAAAAAAGAAAAAAGAGCCCTCCCCAAGGGCGAGGAGGAGGCAGTGGGGGGCTGCCGGCGGCTGCCTGGCTCCTGGCGGGCAGCTGGGGGGGCTGACCCTGTTCTGGCCACGGGGATCCCGGGTGCCGCTCAGTCCCGGCCGCGGGGCTGCGAGGAGCGCTGGCAGCTATTGTTCGGGAGGGATTTGGCATCCTGTGTTTCTTGAAGCTGCAGTTCTGAGAACAATGAGGTTTCCTGCAGGGGCTGGGGGGGGCAGCAGGCCCTTCCTCTCTTGCACCCTGCAGGAAAAGTTACTGGGGGGGTGGTCCAAGAGGTCCTTGCACCCCTCGGTGCTGTGTCTGGCACAGGGGCCAAGTGGGAGAAAGGTGGGTGTAAGGGCTGGGAGTGCTTTCTGTCCTTGCTAGGTCTGGAGGTGGTGGTTTATAGGTGTTAGCCCAGGGATGTTGGCTGCAGTGTCCACTTGCACCACTATAAACTGGAAGCTGCCCTCACGTCTGGCATCCCGCTTGGGAGATGCCAAAGGTGGATTCATGTTTTTTACTTGTTCTCATTCTTTCCTGGTCTATCCCCTCCAAGGCTTGGCTGTCACCTCTGCTTCTCTCCCCTGCAGCCCCAGGTGAAGGGCCATGCAGGCAGGGTGCATCTCCCCTCCAAGAAAACACAAATTAATTACAAAATTAATTTAAAAAGTGAAGCCTTTAATTGTTTTAGTTTTAATTTAATGTCATGGTGGGGTTGGGAGGGATGTGGGAAACCTGTCAGGCCCCAGTAGGTGCCCACATTGGGTAACTTGCAGCTGTGTGCCCCTGTCCCAGTCCCTGAGGTGCCACCTGGTCCACACGCACCAGGAATATTACAGGGATATGTGTGGGGAGAGGCTGAGGGGAGATGCCTGGGTAGGATGAAACGTTTTGGTGCAGGCGAGTAATAAACAATTGTCCCTGTGGTCTATTTATAGAGGCTGAGTGCAGGATTAGTTGTGGGGTTATTTTTGGAGCAGCTGAAGGCAGTTGCTGGACGGCTCTTCTGAGCTAATCAAGCAAACATTTTCTGTCTCGCCTGTGCACAGGCTGTGTTCCCTGGCCCCCTCCAGCGAGGCTGAAACTTGGGCTGGAGTGCCAACCCCCCTGTGTAATGGGGTTGTCTCGGGCATCCTTGGATGCTGTTCTGCTGCCCTGGTTCAATTTGTACCCCAAGCAGTTGCCTGATCCCTCCCTGAGCACCTGGGGGAAATGGGGACCAGCAGCTGTACCCCGAGTTGGTTGGGGGTGACACCCCCTCCTCTACACACAGCGCTGACCTTGTGCCACCCCAGCAGTGCTGTGTCCATGGAGACACAGCAACCACGGGCATCCTTGGCCCTGCAGCTGATGGCTCCCGTCCCCCAGCTGTCCCCTCCTCGCCAGCTCTTTCCCATCCCCTTTGCTGAGAGCCTTCCTGACCTCTGTGCCTCCCCACAAGCCAGGCTGCACGGCAGGCTGTGCATTTGTGAGAACTTGCCTTCCCACCTCCTCCATCATTTTTTCCCCCACTTTTTCTTTTCTCCTTTTCAAGCCCCAAAGGTCACTTGTAGCCCCGTCCCCTCCCATTGAGCCTCACTTCAGCTCGGGGCTCTCCCCACCAGCCCCGGCTGGGGACCTGAGCAAACAGGGCCGGGTTAACCAGTGCAGCTGTATGCTAATGACTGCTGCCTGCTTAACTCTCCTCGCTGAGTAAAGTCAACCCCACTATTGTACCCAGCTCCTCAAACAAGCCACAAAACCCCAGCGCGTTCTCGGGGCCGGCTGCGGGGTGGCACCCAATTTCCAGCTCACTTGTAATTCATCATCCCCAGCGCTCCATCGTCCCCCCTCTGCTGCCTCCTGCCTTCCCCCCCAGCCCTTTTGTCTTTCTTCCTTTGCCCTTTTGTGCACGTCTGGTTTTTAATAGCGCTTGGCAGCTGGTTGTAGTTTCTCTCCTCCAGCTTTGTTTGCTGCCCGCTGATTGATGGCGATGCCTTTCCCACCCCCTGCTCTCTCCTCCTGCTTCTCGTCCTTCCCCAAATCCCAGGCCCAGACCAGCCCCTCCAGTCCTCCTTCCTGGGTGACATATGCCAGGAATTAGCTGTGTAAATAGAGGAGTGCAGCCGGGCAGGCAGCTCAGGGGCCCGGGGAGGCGGTCGGGTGCTGCCTGGCACCGTGGGATTGTGCTGGGATGGGGCAGTGGGGAACCATCCCCTCCTCGGGGCTGGCAAGTGGCACTCACTGGCACCGTCTCAGCCCCCTTGGTGGGACACAGGGGGCAGAGAGGAGTCGTGGAGGTATTGTGCAAGTGGCCAAGGACAGCCACGTGCTGTTGACACAGGTGGGGACGCGGTTGGGAGGCGGCGCCACGGGCAAACACACCTGCCTGGGCGGCTGCTCCGGCACCCCCGGCCACGCGCGCCGGCTCGAGTCTGAAATCCCTGCTCAGATCAGGCCGCGTTCTGCACCTGCTCCCCTCCGTGCCCCCGCCTCCCCTTGTGCTGGGGACAGCCCCTGTGGCCCTCAACATCTCCCTGCCAGCTGCTGCCCCGTGCAAAAGGCAGGAGGATGGGGATGCTCTGTGCGGGGGCTGGGGTTTGCTAAAAGGGGAGCTCAGCACCCGTCCTGGTCTGAAGCTGGGTGTGTTGTGTGGCTACCCGGCTCTCCTGTGCCACTTGGGGTTTTGACAAGGGGGAAAAAGTCACCACCAGCTTCCTGGAGGAATTGATCCCAGGTGCTGCCCAGGAGTGCTGTGTCACATCCAGAGCCACATGGTCTCAGCCCCTCAGTCCTCAGAGGTGCCTCGTCTTCTCTTTCAGACCTTCATCTTCACTGACGGGGAGGATGAGGAGCTGAAGAAGCAAGCACGTGAGTCTGTGGCTCTTGTCCCTTTGTGTGTGTGACCTGGACAGGTCCCCTGAGAAGGTCCCACCTGTGGAGCATGGTTGGCATGGGGCCTGCCCTGAGAACTCTGAAAAAGCCCTCGCCACAGGAACATGGGTTGAGAATGACACAATTTGTTTCACTGATGATGCCTAAAGCACCCTCTGCCTGGGAGCCCCATTTAGGGGCAGGTTTACTTCCCAGTCAGCCCAGCCCATCCCCTGCATGGTGCTGCTGGGGATCACAGTTACAGGGTGGAGTGCCTTTGCACCACTTTGTCCCCAGGGTGAGCTGGGACTGATGGCAATGTGGACAGGGTTTCATGGGAGCATTTTCTGGGCTGGGGTCAGCGTGGTCTAGTCTCCCCATGCAAATGACTCCTTTTCAGGCTGGGAAGTGATTGCCTTAGAGCTGGGCAAGCAAAATAGGGCAGGGTTTTTGCTACCATGTCCTGGGGAAGGGCTCACAGACACCCCTTCATCCCCCGTGTGGCTGGTGCACCCTGGGCAAGGAGATGTGGGGTGGCATCATGCTTAAAACGTGGATAGGGCTGGTCTATGGTGTATCTGCTGCATCCACATTCCTTAATCATCCCTTCCCTTCTCTCACATGGACAAAAAAGACATTCCCCCAAAAATTCATCATTTGCCCAATACAACACAGCATGTGGGTCACTGAGCACCGGGATCGTCCATGAGTTTCCATTCCCCTGCCACATGTGGGACATGAGTGGTGAAGTGCCACCGTTTGAGTGTGTGGGGAAGCCTGGGATGCTCCAATGCTGGGTTTTGACCCCTCTTTTTTCCCTGCAGGAAACGTCATCAACACCAACTGCTCAGCTGCCCACAGCCGCCAGGCCCTGTCCTGCAAGATGGCCGTGGAGTACGACAAGTTCATCGAGTCTGGCAGAAAGTAAGTGGTGCCTGGGGCTGCTGTGGGGGATGACAGGGCTGAAGGGGAGCAGGATGGTGCAAACAGAGACCATTTGTGTTTTTGGGGTTGTACTTCAGTGTGGGGACTGGGCAGCTGCCCTGGGTGGGTGTGACACTGCTGTCACTGCAGGTGGTTCTGCCACGTGGATGATGACAACTACGTGAACGTGCGGATGCTGGTGAAGCTGCTCTCCAGCTACCCCCACACACAGGACATCTACATCGGGAAGCCCAGCCTGGACCGGCCCATCCAGGCTACAGAGAGGATCAGTGAGAACAAGATGGTGAGCGTGGGGAGAGTTTGGGGCTGGTTTAATTTGGGCTGTGTGGAGATGGAGCTGTTGTCTCACTGCATTGGTTCCCCTCTCTCGCAGCATCCTGTGCATTTCTGGTTTGCCACGGGTGGAGCAGGGTTCTGTATCAGCCGGGGGCTGGCACTGAAGATGAGCCCTTGGGCCAGGTAAGAGCATTGGCATTGCACTCCCAGGGGGACTCCTCATGGTCCTCAGGGCACAGAGAGGTGACATTTTTGGGGATGGGTGCTGGACCATATCCCACAACCTTTCTCTCTTTGCCTTCTGGGGGTGTCTGCAGGGAGCTTGGAAACAAGCTGGGAAGGGCTTCAGTTCCCCCAAAATGACTTTTAATCAGAGCTGGGCACCCACTGACCAAGCCCAGAATCCTGCAGGGTGCCCACATCCCCTGGGCTTTGCTCCTCTGCAGCCCTTCTCTGTCTCCCCGCAGTGGGGGTCACTTCATGAGCACTGCAGAGAAGATCCGCCTGCCTGACGACTGCACCATCGGCTACATCATCGAGTCCGTGCTGGGCGTGAAGCTCATCAGGAGCAACCTCTTCCACTCCCACCTGGAGAACCTCCACCAGGTGCCCAAGTCGGAGATCCACAAACAGGTACCCCAAGTTGTCACCTAAAAATTGGGCATCACGGCTAAGATATCGATTGATGTGTGATCAAAACAGCAGAAGGGGAAAGCCCCATTGGCCTATCCCATTGGGATGATGCAAAGGGTCACTGGAGGCTTTGGGAAATGGGGTGAATTTTGCAGCTCCCCTTTCCTCTGCTTGATCCTTACGGCCATGTCGGCCACTTCACCCCTCTGTGCTTACCCTCCAGGTGACACTGAGCTATGGCATGTTCGAAAACAAGCGCAACTCCATCCACATGAAGGGAGCCTTCTCTGTTGAGGAGGACCCATCCAGGTGAGCTGGGGGTCCCCGTTCCCCCAAACCGGGCTGCCGTGGGGCCGCCGCCGTCCCGTGCTCAGCTTTGCACCTCTCCTTCTCAGGTTCCGCTCCGTGCACTGCCTGCTGTACCCCGACACGCCGTGGTGCCCCACCAACATGGTTTACTAGGAGGTGCACGTGCCCTCCAACCTCGTCCCGAGTTTCCCCGGTATCCGACGGGTGTGCGGGACCCGCGTGCGGGTGTGTCAGTCCGGCCTCGCCGCGAGGCGGACGGACAGACGTCGTTGCTGTGGTATTGCACAGTGTGTGTGTACTGAAGGCTGCTGTGCGGCCCCTTGACCCCTGCCCCGCCTGCCCGGCTGCCCGTGCCCGCTGCCCGGTCCGGCCGGGATGGCAGAGAGGGACGGGAACTGAGCACTTAACCACCGGGCACCCCGCGGCTGGCGGGCCCCACGCCATGCGTGGGGAGCGGCCGCAGCGCGGGGCCCTGCCCTACCCCGGGCTTGCTTCTCCTTGATGGTTTTTTTTCCTTTCAAATGTTAAGTTTTTTTGGTGTGTTCTTCCCTTCTTTGCATCTACCCCCCAACCCGCTCCCATCACCCCTGACCCAGCCCATCCTCTCTCCCAGTCCCAAAATCTCAGCAGCGAAGCTCTGGCTCCCAGTCTGTGAGTTCTGCTCCCTGGCTCGGCAGGCAGGCACAGCAGGCAGAGGTGGGCAGGGGAGGCCTCTGGCCACAGCAAGGGCTCCTCCAGGGTCCTGCAAAGCTGTTGGGTGCTCCACAGCCTCACTGGAGGGAGACAGTGGGGTGGGCTGGGAGACGGTGTTGGTGTTAACTCCGTTTCCCAGAGCTCCCCCCACACGGGTGAAGTGTTGCTGGCAGCATCGGTGGGTGAACTATTTGGAGACTGGTGTAAAGACTTTCTATAAATACAGGCGTGGGGAGGAGGGATTTTCCGGAGCTGCCACAGTGGGGTGGGCACCGTGTTTGTCCAGGGTCTCCCTCCAGTGCTGCTTGGGCAGCCCTGCAGCTCTGCAAAGGAACACCTCGAGGTCTGCCTGGGGGCTGTGTGGGTGTCCCCTGTGGGGTCAGAGCATCCTCCAGCCTTCCCTTGGCTGTGAGTGCTGCCCAGGAGGCACCTGACCAGCTGGGCACCTGCCACAGGCAGGCAGCATCTCCCAACCCTCCCACTGTGCTCTCCCTGATGGAGAGGGATTTATCTGGGCAGGGAGAGGGACCCCAAATCCTCAGAGAGCTGCCCTGCCTGCCAACACCAGCCCTCTCTCTGCCCCTGGGCCAAGCCAGAGCTGAACGTTTCCAACTTGAAGCTGAGTGAAAATAGCCCATAATGGGTGTGTTGTAAATATGTTATTGAGCCAGTATTTTTTTTACTGCGCCTTTTTTTTTTTAAGAAAAACAAAAAACCCACATTGAGAAATATGTAGATTTTAAAATGCTTTTTATACATTTTCTGTGGATCAGAAAAAGAAAAATCCCCGACCTTTGATAATCTGTTTAAGAAAGAAAAAAAATTGCGATGTCTTGTAACTATCACTTACCTTAATTTATATGTTCCAGTATCTGGAATGTCACTCTGTGCTTTCTGTAACTAGGATGTGTTTAAAGCAATAGATGTGGGAAGGGGAACCAGCATGGACAGTGTGTTCTCAGGGACCTGAACCCGATTGCTGCCACGGGGTTCCCGTGGGAGCGGTCACCAATAAAGTGGCTTTTTTGCTGACCACAGTCACCTGGTCCCGGGCTCCGGTGTCTCTTTATGGATGTGCTGCTCTGAACACCCCTTGATCCCCCGCAGATGTTGTCACCTCTGGCCCAGCTCTCAGGGATGCTCTGAGGAGGGGCTCTGCCTCCGTCCCTTTTTTCCCACGGGTACTGGGATCCTGCTGGCCATTTGCATCCCAGGGTGTGAGGGTCCTCTCCTCCTTCCCCTTCCCAAAAGGCTCGGACAGGGCTTGGCACCTCAGGGCTGGTTTTTCCCAGGCTCAGGGGTGGGAGGGAGGCGGTGGGGATGAGGTGAGAGCCGGTTGTTAGCAGGGTGTTGTTAACAGCCGGCGGGCAGGCGTGTGCGTGGGAAGGTTGGGGGCTGCGGGGGAGGAGCCCCTTCCCTCCCAGCCCTCCCCTCACCCTCTCCACCACAGTTTCAGCCAACACTGAGCATCCACCTGCCAGAAACAAGCCCCAGCTTTCATGGGCTATGGAGATAGCCTAAGATCTGCCCCTCCACTCCCCAAACCAGTCCTGTTTGTGCCACTGGTACCAGCTTCCACCTGTGTCATCCCCTCCTCCTCGCCTTCCTGCAGAGCCAGCACCTTTTTTTTTATTTTCTTTTCGAGGCACACTTACTTCAGTTTCGCTTGAATCTCTGGGTTATCAAGGGTTGGCCCTGCTAAAAATACAGCCTGGCAGGAAATCGGTGTGTGCTGAAGCAGCCACTCCTCCTCCCAACCCACTTACCCTTCAGACAGCTACAAAAATCAAAAGTCCCCCAACCTCTGCAGCCCTTGGTGAGGTGGGGCTCTGGCTGAGAGTGTGTCACCTCAGAGAACCAGCATTGCCCTGACCTGGTCACCCCAAAAACTGCCCTGGAGGAAGGGAAGGGTGGATGGGCAGCAGTGTTGCCTTCCCCCAGCTGCCTGGGGCCAGGGATGGTGTTTTGGGTGAAGGATCTGGTGCCCCTCAGGCCTCTATTGATGCAGGGTCAGCAAAGGGACCTGCATCAGGCACAGGAAGCTGTGACACTGAGCCCCAGCTGCTCCCCCACGAGTTTTCCTATTGCTCACAGGCTGCGGTTTTGGCAGCGTGGGCACTTCCCAGCAGTGGTGCTGTCACCCTCGCTGAGCCTGACCCTCTCCTGCACCCCAGACAGGATGGGGAGATGTGGGTTAAGTGCCCATCGAGGCACTGGGCAGCCAGGGGCTGTGGCTTGGGGTTGGGATGCTGCTGCAAGGAACAGGAGCCCCTGGCAGGGGTAAAGGCTGGGGAGATGCTGGGCATGGTGTAACTCCTTGATGGGGCTTAAAAAGTAAAATAAATACAAATAAAAAAATAAAGTTACAATAAAATAAAATAAAATGAAATGTACCCCACTGAGCCTTCAGGAGTGGGGGAAGGCAGCTCACCAGCCTTCCAGTTTGTCTCCCACCAGGCTCCCAGCCTCTGCCTCCTCCTTTCCCTACTCGTGGGCTGAAAAGTAAATAAATACAGGCATTAATAAACAAAAGGAAAACAAAAGCAAAGCCTGCTGCTCTCGCATACTTGGCAGACTCCACAGGCCAGGCTGCTTTCATCTGCACCCCGGCGCTGGTGTGGGACGTCCTGTTTATTCTCGCCTGCTCGAGGCAGCTGATAAGGCAGCTGTACCTTTTGGAGAGTCTGGTGTGTGGTGATGGGGTGGGGACAAGCCAGGCTTGCTGGGGACACTGCCACTATGGAGGCACTGCTGCTGTTGACAGCACCGTGCCCAGGGGATGCTCCAGCACTGTGCCTGCCTAAAGGCTCTCCCCATTTCTGGGTGGTTGCAACATCCAGGGCAGAGAGTAACAGAGTAACACACTGGTTTAGTCCTGTTTGCTGTTTCCAACCTTTTTTTTT
>VZRH01007898.1:686056-754429 GCA_013397555.1 Urocynchramus pylzowi | reverse complement strand
AAAAAAAAGAGGGGGGACACATCTGTCAATTATTAGTGAAGGGAGGAAAACTAGTGTCTGTTGGGATTCACAGCCATGAGGGGCAAGTCACAACAAGGAGCCCTCTGTGGCTCTGAACTGGACTCGTGGGCAGGACTTGAGAGCATGGGTGTGGGTTTCAGTCATACTCACAGCATTTTAAAAAATGCATAGCATTTCCAAAGACAGAGTTGAATTATTGCTTATCCCCACACCTAGGAAAGGAGGGACTGAGGTCAGAGCAAGAATAGCACAGGATGGGGGCAGGAGCCCAACGCCTCCTTTGGCTGGCAGGATCAGGCAGAAAACAGATTAGGAAAATTAGAGGAAGGTAAAGGTTTCAGTTCACTATGTGATAGTGATGTGGTGGTAGGCCTGTGATCAGAGAACTGCACAAACAGAACTAAAAAGAAACCCAAAATACCCTGGGGCAGCACTGAGCAAGGTGAGCCCATGCCGAGTTTCATCTTCTTCCAAAGGGAAATGCCTGTGACTGGGCTGAGCTGGTGGGGCACCATCCCAGGCCATTTTTCCACATTTCTTGTACTTGTGCTGGTGGAAATGAACCACTCGTGTTTACTGCTGCTCCAGTGGGGAATAATCAAAGCAGCAGAGGGCCCTCAAGGGGTTAAAACACACTGGGCACAGGAGAACATCTCCTAAGCTGATGTGTCCAATGGCTGCTCCAGCATCTCCTGCCCCCAGGTACAAGGACATCCCCACAGCAGCCACCAGCCCAGCCCCACGCCCCTTCTGGGAGAAAACACAGATCAATAACCAGGAACAGTGGTTTTAAATTGTTTATTTTTAAAACATGAAACCCAAGCTGAATAGAAACCACAGATATTACATTTAGGTTTTCTTGTTTAGTATTTGCAAACCAAAAAGTTACAGTAAAAAATAGCTACGTTACAATCAAGAGAACTACAGAATTAAAAGTAAAGATACAAAAATGGGCTCAATCCTCTTTAATCTTCACAATTTAAAAACATTTTGGGTAAGTGCAGGAACACTTGAAAGAAACTAGCAGGTCCGAAGTTTAAAAAAAAATTATATATATTTATATATTATATATGTATATAAAGTGGTATGATATACAACCATTATGGTTAAGAAGAAAAAAAAAAAACAACAAAACAACCAAAACAGAGAAGTTACAAAAAGGCCAGGTACATGTTCACCATTAGGTTTCTGTGCACAGTGTCCAAGAAAATAAACTTCCCTCTGGATGATGTGAATAAAACTCATGGGGCCTCCCGTTACCAAGGGACCTGAGGCACGCAAAATGACGGCTGGGCAGCTGCACCCAGTGCAGAGGACAATGGAAGAAATGAGGCTTTTCTGGGACTTCAGCAGCCTCCTGGGCAGAGGCCACTGGAGAAGTCTTGGTGTGAGATTAGAGGAGGAACAGGAAGGAAGGAGCTGGGAATTGCATAGTGAGGAGCAATGTGGTATCAAATATGCAGAGCACCTAAGAGCTTCATGCTACAGTTATCCTCTTTAGGAAAGGAGTATTTTGAACTTTCTGGTTGTACATCAATTTATGTTCCACCTTGTTCATGCAGCCACAGGGGCTGGGTGAGCACCTGGGAGCTCCAGGAGCACCAGTAACCCATCCCTTGTCTCCCAGCCAGGCAGCATGCTCACCATCACGGCTTGGCAGAGATCCCACACCCCCCTGACAGCACAAAACACTTGTCAGCCATCTAGGAACTGCTACCAAAACATCCCACACTTCTGCTGGGCCTCCTGGGCTGCCTAGGGAAGCCATCCATAGCATGCACACAGTTTCTGGAAAAGGGAGGTAGGCTGTGGTGGAAGGAGGTACAGACCAAGCCTTGTCAGGTCTGGCTCAAGGCATGAGATCTGCTCCTCAGTACCTCCCTGGAGGGCTTTTCCCCTCCCACCCAGAGGTGCTCACCGAGTGGCACTGACACCCTTGCTGAGCTGGGGAAGACCCTGGCTGCTCCTTGGACCCCAGGCAGGAAGTACTTCAAAGACAGCTCCTCTCCTGAGCTGAGGGGAAACCCACCCACCTCACCTGCTCTGGAACTGGGGGGGTGGCAGGGATCAACAAGCCGAGACACTTCTCTCTTCTTCAAAGGGCTCAGAATGGTGTTTCAGTGGCTGCTGGGAGGGAAAGAAGGGGGCACCAGAAGTGAAGCCTGGACCTTGCTCTGGAGGCACCCACCCACTCCTGTCTCCCACCACCCTGCAGCACCCAGAGCTCTCATGAGCAACAGCTGAGCAGCTCCCTGAGAAATGACTTAACTCTCAGAAAGGCCAAATTTTTCATGTAGTTTCAGGGAACTGCTATGGAAATCCTGACTTAGGATCACTTAAAACCCCATGCACTGTGTCCCCCTCAAAGCACTCAAATGAACATCCCTTGCATCTTGGCTGAGATGACTGTACACGGAAAATCAACACCTATCAAATGGAGAAAACTTAAAAAGGACAGGAGGGGAAGGGAGCACTCCATCCTTCACATTTGGATACATGGATGCACGCTAAAAATCTTAGCTTGAACCCTTTTATCAGCACACAAAATGAACTCAGTTTAATAATACATACAGGATACAAACACTACAGTTATAATTCCCAAGACAGCACAAGAAATTCACAGCCAAGTCTTGATTTGATTTCCTTTACAATTACAATGCAGTCTTGAACACTGGACACAAGAGTCCAACATGCTATTTACATTTCACATTGTGGAGATGTTTGTGTGCTTGTAAGAGTTCTCAGTTCCAAAAGAAAGTGTCATTCACACATGATGATGCAGTGGAAATAAACCAAGCCAACCAGACAAGCCAATGACCACATTTGTGCTTCTGAAAAAGTAACATGAAGTGTCTTCACCGAGGCAGTCACCTTCAACCGGACAAGCTGCCGTCCACTCTGCAGTCAGAGAGGTGTCCAGAGGCCAATCTCAGCTCCTCCAGCTTCTGGACCCTTTTTCTAGCAACCAGCAACACGAGAAATGTCCGATAAGGTCAGCTGGGACACACCAAGTGATATGGCCTCGGCGTTTTGTCACATTAAAAACAGAGAGACGCGATGGAAGAGAGAGAAGTCTCTACAGCTTTACCTCCTGCAGCTTGAAGAGTTTGGACTCCCTCAACCATGAATGCCATCCAGAACAGATGAGTCTTCGCCAGATAGCACCTGCTGTTCACCCGAGAGGGAGGCACAGAGTCTGGGAGATCTTGGCTTTTCAAAGTCCCCTCCTCAGACAAAATGTGACCATATGGATGAGACTGATTATGTCACAGCCATAAGAATAGGCAAAGGCCATCTGTTCTTCAGCAGATCCATTCAGACCAGCCTGCAGAAATGCCACACTGTTGCTCAAGGTTCCAGTAAAACAAAAAAAGAAAAAAAACCAAAAAGTACTAGTAGTAATAATAATAATAAACCAAAAGAAACCCATTTGTCTGTGTTTCCTATCCAGCGCTCTGCACAGCATGCAGCGGGGCAGCAGAGTTCCAGGATGCTTTACAAAAGTGCAATATCCACGTCAAGTAAAGGAAGTGCTGGCTGGACACAGGTACACTGCTCACACCACAGTCATGTTGTGCTGGCCTCCAGAGAGCAAAATGTTATCTCCATAACATTTTTTCCAGTTATATGTTGAAGTCACAGAGCACGAATCTCCACAGCTGTGCCTTGCTGCGAGCCCCAAACACTGTCAGCAGTTGTTCTGGGTGTTGGAAGTGGCTATGCCAGACCTTGGAAGGAAGCAGGTCAAGGTGGCTGCTCTGTTAGATGCTGCAAACAAAGGCATTGGCTCACTCCCATTGCTGTGTGGCACAGATAATGCCATGGTGACAATTTGGACCCAGCCCAAAGTGCAGTCACACTCAGGTTCAGAGTGCATTCTGTGCACAAAGAAGTTGGTACACAGAAATGCTTGTTTTCACAGGGTTCCCCACACCCTCCAGCCTCCAAAACACTTGCCTTTCACCAGTAGGACTGGGCCACAGATTTCAGGGCAGCTCCCCTAAAATTGATAATGTGAGTAGCAATCGGAGAACATCCTTGCATGGAGGGATGATGGCAGAACAACTCAGTCTTAATAAGGATTATATGGCTCTTGATTCTTTCTTCTAAGTGAAGGAAAGGTTGGGGTTCCCCCCAGAGAACAGTTGGGTGCTTGGGGCCCTGCAAGATCACTCACCACACCCTGCACACCCACATCTCCTGGTAGGCTCTAAGACAGGATGGAAACCCTGGGGCTCGTGAGCCACAGTGTCCCTCCATACCACCTGTGACCAAGTTTCCCTGCCCTTGTTATTTGATAAAACAGAGGTAATGTTTCAGTGTGAAGCCCATCCAATACGTCTGAAAGGGCATACTCAGTCCTGAGCAAGAAGATCCTGCTTCCAGAGATTTATGGTGAAGTGTGAAGTTTATTCCAAACCCTTCTCTTCCTGTCTGTATGATGATGTTTCCTCCTTGTCTCACACTCCTTCGAATGGTAACAGCTGGCCTTGCAGTTTAGTAGTGGTTTCTCAAAGCTTGCTGTGCCACAGAGCTGGTACCATTTCCCAGCAGATCCCTTGAGCCTGTTTAGCTGCCTGCCAGGAGCAGTTCCCACCTCACTGCAAGAAGGCAACTGACTTGAGTAAAGGCAGGTTGGTAATTCTGTGCCCCAAACTGCAAACGTGGGGTAAACAAACACCAAGTCTGAACATCACTGAGGTGACAATGAACTGCCTCTGCCAATGGCTCCACTCTAGTTTGAGAGATGTTTCCCACTCAATTTCCTCTGCCAGTTATTTATGCCCAGCAGCTCTGCTAAGATGCCCCTACTAAGAGGTAAAAAGACAAAAAGAAACATTATAGTTACCCTACTGAAAGGGCAGTAGTTGACAGTACCTCCCAAGAGGCAGTCTCCTCTTCCAGCAGGAAGCTGTCAGTGCCCTTTGGAGCACTGCTCTTCAGTGGGAAGTACAGCACCAGTGAAGGATGTTGCCCTCTGCAGGCACTCAGCTGCCCCTTTGCAAGCCTTGTTCTGCCTCACGTCTAGAAAATGCCTTACATGTGCATTAGTATGGTCAGATAGTGGTTAGCAATGTGCCTTTGAAAACTAAACAAAATAGAATAAAATATAAATCTGTTCTGACAGTCACAACGCTGTTGAGGGTTTTGGACTCTAGAACACAGAAGATACACTGACAATCTTGTGAGTTTGTTGGGAATGAGGCTCCAAAAACCTCCTTCAATGCCATTTCAGCAACCCTGTGCTGTAGATTATGGTTTATAAAAAAGGAAAAAAAGAAAGTCCAGCAGAGTTCACAGGTCATTCCCGTGGGGAGAGCTTGCATTTGCTATAAATCCATTGGTGCTTCCAGTTTCTCTTGCTTTTGCAAGCTGACTGTCCCATAAGACCTAGCATCAGAGAGCCAAAACTCTTTAGTGCAAAAATACCTCCCATAAAGTCTTAAAAGTCTTTTCCTGGAAAAATTTGGCACCAAGTGAGTGGCTGGCTCCTGTTTGATCTGTGTCAGCCTAGGAAAGGCAGCACCCAGAATGCCATCTGCAAATACATGGGCTTCCCTGATGGAGCAGAGAGGTCAGGTCCAGAGCAGTGGACAGGGTAACTGACTGGTGCTGGGCCCCCTGCTCCTCCTCAAGAATTCATGTGATAGAGGGAAAGAAAAAGGCATTTTCTTAATGGACTTGAAAAAAAAAAGTTAACCAGGGTAGTGAAATGGTTTGCGCTTCGAGAGCAAATTCCAGTGGATATGCAGTGACACCATGAGGCAGGAATGGCCTCCTCCCTCACCCAGGGCAGTGCACCAGAGGATTCCCACGAGATGCTGTGCCGTGCATTCCCTCAGCATTCCCTCGTTGCACACCAGCCACAGGCACCCAGTCCTGCTCCTTCGGTGTCTGACAGGCTGCTGGTCCCACTGCAGAAGTGAAGGAGATCTACCACCATCTTTCACCAAGTCCTTCTTGGAACAGAAGGGGGGAAGAAGGGGGCAGAAGATATTCACCACCTGGTTCTGCCAGGCTGCTCTGGTAAGCTGGCCCATGGGCTGGGGGCCCAGGTTCCTGCCCAGGTGCTGTCAGCTGCTGGCCTGCACACGTTTGCTGTCTTGTACTAGAGGGTGAAGGCTTAAATTCAAAAGGAGTTTCCACTCAGTGGCCAGGTACCAGGTTGGAAGGGTGGTCTGGACCGGAGAAACAGAAGGAGCTGCACTAGATTTTGGGCAGAACAGCAGGATTGTTCTACAAGGACAGCACAGGGGCACAGCAGTTGGCACATTGTTTAGTCTGACTGCATGTGTGGGTTTTGTTTTTTGTTTTTGTTTTTTTTTTTGCTTTTTGCTTTTGCTTTTCCATTTTAATGAACACTGCCAGCATCTGGACGAGGTTGGTTGGTAGCGAGGTATTTGGCTCTCATGCTGGAGGTGTACTGGAGAAAGAAAAGATGAGACAAAAAAACAAAACAAACAAACAGAAAGTTAAGTCAGAATGACTAATGTCACCATGGAACTACAGATTTCTACCACTTCTCAGCATAACATGGTGTATATTTACAGCAGGCACCTCAAGGAGCTGCTGACTCAGTCTTAAGAGGAAAGTTTCACAAATCACTGCATAGTTCATTCTGCCAGTCTGCTGCAAGGGTGCTGGCCAGGTCAGTGCTGGTGATTTAGCCAAGCTCTCTAGAGAAGGAAATCCAATAGTCACTAAGTCAAAACATGACATATGTTGCTTGGGAGAAGAGAGGGAAATGGGAATGATGCAGATGTAAAAACCCACCACACACTTTCATCCTCTCTTAGTGATGTCACTGCTTTCAACCATGCCAGAAAAGGAGGTTGAAAAGAAAATGGGTGCTCACTACATCTTCACATTGCATTTTATAATAATGAGGGCATCAGAAGACTGCACATGCCACAGATGGGCAGCTTGAAAGAAAAGTGAGGAATAACTAAACGATTTATGCCCAAGAAAGAACAGACCCTATCAGGCTGGAAACAGGCTGCCATCAAACAGGATGATATTAGCAAGTTATCAGGTGGGTGACAGCCCACTGTGGTTTGGGATCCAAGCTGTGCACTGTGCAGCAGCAGATGAGACTCCAGCATGGGGGTGAGAAGAGCAAGTCAGAAAGATGAAGGCTAGTTTGATTTGGAGGCGGTGGTGCAGTTCTTATTCTCTTTTTTATTCTAAGCAAGGCAATCCAAAACAGCTCCCAGAAACTACTGAGGTTACCTGTGTCACTCAGCTTTGAATAATGAGCTGAAAAACACATGAATAATATCCAGCAGTAAGAACAGAACTTTGCCTCTTTACACCAATGTTTTTGATGTCTTCTGGGTTCTGCTACCACAATATTAACAACCAAGCAATGAGGACAGACATTTCATTCCTCTTTTTATACCCTCTGGAGCCTGAATAATTCTATAATATCCACAGCTTACTTCCCAAGAGTGCTCTTCAGCATACTGACTTTTTATCACCTCTTAAACCAAACCACATAAAATAGCCAGTTAAGCTGGCAGAGACAACTGAAAGGCATTTCCACACCAGGAGGTATGATTTATCTTGCCCACTGGGAAAGAACATTATGAGGCATCTTTAGGCTCTCAAAAGCTCAGCTGTCCATGGGGGTTTTCAGAGAATTAACAGTATTTTATCAGTTTTCCTTCAAAGACTGACCTGGGTTGAACTTCTGCACAATAGAAGAGAAAAACTGCTCCTCTGGCAGAGCTGATCCTAGCAGCACAAGATGAAGACACCTGTGGCTTATTTGCACACTCAGCTTTTAGTGTCTTCCATAATTGGAAAACTTTTTTCAGAACATGGATCTTAATATAAAACTCTGGCCCAGAAATGGCATCTATATTTAGAAGACAAAGGGTACATCTGTTCTTTCTAAGATGTATTTTTTGTCAGTGAGAGGGCAAAAGATAGAAAATAGCAAGCTGAGCTACTTTAAAGACAATAATCTATACAGTTTATTAAATGCGATTACTGTTTCAGAAATAAAGTTTAGGGCATTATTAATACATAGGAGAATAACCCAACAGGCTCAGAGAGGTTTAGAAGTCAAAGAACTTTCTCAGAGTAAGTAGGGCACATTTCAGGTAGTGCAATGCTGAAATTACCAGCCAAGCCTCATGCTAAGAAGAGGGCCTTTGAAGGAAAAATGCATTTGAGTGCTCATTTTCCATTTGCATTCTCTGTAGTGACATGTGATTGGAGATGAGTATGAGCAGAGAACTTTTCCAGGTGCTAAAGTTTTGTAAGAAGTATTTAGGAAAAAAAAAAAAAACAAACTCAGATAATGGAAGGTTATTGTGCATCTTTCTGGACTATTCATATAGGTTCAGCACACAACATTCAATATAAACTTTCTTTAAAGCATTAAAATCAAGAGGACCCCTCGATGAATTGCATTTCAAAGATGTACAAAGTACACCTATCATGGCAGGAGAAGTTGAAAAGAATTCCCTCCTTCCTCCAAAAAGAAAAGACCCCACAGTTGTTCAAGTGTCACTAAAACAAAGCAACCAGGAATGCAAGATCTGGAGAGTCAAGCAGAGTGTATTTTACATTCAAACCTACCTGCAAATCCACCACAAGGAACAAATCAAGACTCAGAGTAGTCAGAGTTAGGGCTGATGTTCTCTCCTTAACTCAGGATTTTTGCACCTTTGTACCTCTTCCCAGTTCAACTGAACCAGTTACTCCTTCTGTTAAGTGTATTTTTAATGACCATGGTAAGTATGACAGAAACCTGGCAGTAGAGAACCAACACTCCACTGTGCACCTCTCACAGCACAGCTCTATCAGTGTGCTCTGGGTGTCAGCCACAGCATCACCCTCCAGGTAACAACTGCTTTCTCCACATGCTGCAGTCCTTCCCCAAGTCCTTCTCTGCTGGGAAGCAGAGGAAAGATGCTGTGGAACACACAGGTCCCACCATCTGGACAGGCCAGCAGATGAAGATGTATCAGCAGACACTTGCGACTTTTGGATATGAAACCAAACTACATTATCCAGAGTTAAAGTAATTGAGTCTTCAGTTGCTTTTAAAAAAATCACTGTGTCTTTAACTCCTTTAAAAAGTGTTTCTAAAGACAGAAAGCCTGAGCACAATTCAGACCAAGGAGAGCCTGGACTCCACTCTGAGGCCCACAGCTGTCAGGTTCACAGTTGCATTTAGTTTCCTTTACAGAGGAGCTTTCATAGAAGGTTAAAGAACACACACAATTCAGTCATTCTTCCAGCACGCTCACTGGAAGTACCCATGTGCCTATACACCCTCATTTACCCTTTCAAAAACAGCACAGAGGACAAGTTTCACCCCATACCTCCACCTCACTGTCAGCTTCCCCAAGAAGGGCACCTGAAAGAGTTCTTGTTACCATTCCTGCTGGTTGCCTGTGCTATTCAACACAGCACCCCTCAGCCACTTACCAGCCAGCTCCAACAAACACAGCTGATTGCACACAGGGTTATTTTTGTATTTCTCCAAAGAAAATAAAAGTCTCTGCTTCACATTCAGCCTTGTTGAGGGTATAAACTTTCATAGGTGTGGTTTGCCAGCACATACTAGTTAGGCACTTAACACACATAGCCTGGGCACAAAGGAATCATTGGTTGCAAAAAACCCCAAATTTTAAGGAATAATCAGTTAGTTTTAGAGGCCATAAATTCTACTGACTCCTGTGAAATCCATGAGTATTTCACAGCTAACTAAGCTAGGCTGAAAGATCACTTACCATATGAAACCATGACTGAGTACAAACCATTTACTATTTGTGGTTAAAAACCCACGTGAATTTCTCCTGAGCTACCTGACTTTGATTTCCTGCCAGAGCTGTTCAGGTAATGCAATAAAGACCAAAGCTTCTGGATTCAAGTTCTAAAAGGCTGATCTCAAACAGCTAGAGCACAGTAAACACAGAGGGTTTGGTGTTATTATGTATGGGAGGTACAAGATGCAGGTAAACAGCTAATTCTAGCCAGTGGGTTCTGAATTCAAAGGGACTTAAGTCTTTCAAGTCAAAAGAACAGAGCTTCTGTTGGTTTTGTTTGTTTTTAAAGCCCTGGAAAGAACGCAGTGCCTTTTCCATAGCCCTTCAGACAGCCACATAAAGCTCGAGTGGGACCATAGATAAACAGAAGACAGCGCAGACTGGGAGCAGGTCATGTTCCAGCCCAGGGGTTTCAAGTCTAGAATGAAGGCCCTAGAATTTCCCCACCCTCACCAATATTTTATTTCATGGAACAGATCCATCTAACATTGCTACAATACCACCTACAGGAACAACAAAGCAGAAAACCCACCACAAGCGGAGGCCCAGGAGCAGTCTTAGCAAGACTTGAGACTGGAGAAAGCTGTGAGCCTTTCAAGGGTGCTGGCACCATGCTTCAGACAAGGTTGTTTGCATTCATGCACTCAGGCAGAGGCATCAAGACACCCGATCCAGCCCCTTCCCAGCAGTCCCCAGGCAGGCAGGCAGAGAGCAAGGAGCAGCAGGGATGCAGACCAAGCACCAACAGAACAGGAAGGAATGCAGTGCAAGGCTGAGAGAAGTGCCAACAAGAAGAAGAAGCAGAGAAGAAGGAACAGCAGCAGCTTTATGGACATGTATTTCTGGGAAGAGAATGCAAGATATGACTGCGTGAGCCAAAAGCAACGGGCTCCCTGCTCCCACTGGAACCAACACCTTCCTGGCACTGTGTGGCTGTAGTTCCCTTGAAGGAGCACTGTCCTTCACACCACCTGAGTTGTCTGGTAGTCCTAATCATACCCTGTATTTAACCAAGCTAATAACCCCCCAAAATGCAGACCACCTCCTCTTTCTGTGGGCATGTGGCTTTGCCATGAGGGAGGAAACATTGGCTGCCTTGGAGAGCACCAGCAACTGCAGCCCATGAGGAATGCAGACAGTGAAATGGTACTAGGAGGGCCCTGCTCACAGAGTCTGTGGGACATGGATGGGATGATTTGGACACACACAGAACAAACAAAACAGTAAAAGGTTTTGAAACAGAATGAAACAGATCTTAGTGATTATATCTGGACCCTTAGGGAAGATTTTTTAAAAAAATTTGCTCCTTTCTGACCTTAAACATCAGGATAAAAGGAAAAGCTGCACACAGATCTGACAGGCAATTAAGTAACTCTTCAGGACAGTTTAAAATTAAAAATCTTACAAATGAGCTACAAGCTTGTGGCAGGTTGGTATTGATGGTTTTGGGTGTTATGACTGCTAAGGACAAGCAGAACAGCAGCAGGGCTCAAGGAGAGCCAAAAGCTGAATTAAGACAACCATTCCTGACTGATGTGCTACTAGATTGGTTCTCTTTACTTCTAGAGAATGGCTTCTTGTGATGGGAGAACTTCTATGCTGCTTTTGAAGTGCAAGGTTATTCCTAAATTTGAGCAGCACTCAGCACTTTGTGTTCAAGCTGTTCTCAAGTGTGGAATCCAAGCTGAAGCTGCTGTGAGGTGGCTTTTGTGAGGCACGGGCACTTGTAACCCTCACAAGGTGCACCAGAAGCCTCTAGAAGGTCGATACCGCTCCTTGAGTCTGCACCAGAGCCAAAACGGATTTTCAATTTCACCCTTGGCAGGAGGGAATGGGGTGGGAGGTGCAGAGGGAAGGAATGTGAAGAAATAAAAGGCACTGGCCTGGGATAAAGAGTGCAGGGATGAAGGGAGCAGTTGGGAGTGGAGAAGGGGTTGAGCAAGAAGGACCTTTTTTGCAGTACCTGTTCCATCTGCGGGCGCTGTTACCAGTATGTCCGTGCACTGTCCGAGGGCTTAAGCTGCCAGCTCATATGGCTGCTACTGTCCATGGCAGCCAAATACAACTGTGATGACGCAAGAAAGAGAGAGAAAAAGAGAGTGCAGCCTCAACGTGCATGAAAAACACAGTGCAAGCAAGTGAAACCGTGGTGTGTGTCAGCGACAAGGTGGGCTCTATCACCCTAAGGGAATATCCCTGTGGCAAGAAGGAGAAATCAGAAGGAATGAGAGAAGGAAAAACACAAACAAACAAACAAAAAGCCAGGAAAAGTAACGGACAAACAATGCAGCAGGATCATCACATCTTAGTTTTCACCATCTGTTCACAGAAAGCTAAATGGAATAGGTCAGCTCTGTCTACCCACTGGACATAACCTACTTGGATGGTTATCTCCCTCTCCTCCCTCTCAAAAAGAGGCAGGGATGTGTGCACTGGTATTCCCTTTTCATCTCTCTCCTCCCACAGACAATTTGCTATGAAAAGTTACCATTCCTTCTGCCTCAGTATGGTCTCAGCCACCTGCTACAGAGAGCTGCAAATACAAAAATCCCAGAAAAGCCTTTCCCTGTTGCCTGCCAACATGAGAATAGAAAGCATTTTTCTTCTCTCCACTGCCTGTCTACTACATTCCCATCCCAGGAAACACATTTACCCTATAGCCTGGTTCCTTCTCTCATCTGGGGAGAAGCTCCCTTTTCTATGGGTGCAGTGCTGTTTCCTCATCCTACCCAGCTCCTGCACTTCCCCACAGCCCACAGTGATGGCTGCCAACACAAGTTACTCTGAAGAGAAAAACCCTTTATCTACTCCCAAACCCTAGCCTAAGGCACCAGGATTCCCACTCAGATTCCCACTCAGGGTATTGACACAAACAGCTACTGGAGAACCGGGCAACTTGCCTCACTCCAGCCCCGTGGAAGGGAATGTGTGTTCTCTGAAGCAGAAGAACTGTAGGACAAGGGGAGGCAGGACATGGAAGGAACATGTGGCCTGGCAGTACCAGTGGGACAGTGTCCTTCTGGCCCAGGAAACACCAGCAGTGCAGCAGGTCAGGGATTCTGCTGAGAGCGGATAACGCGACCAGAGCTCGCGATCAGAGCATGGGGCAGGAAACCTCTTTGGGAAGGGTGGAAGAGGTCTGGCCAAGGACAGAGACAAAGATCAACTCTGCACATTTCCACTTCCTCTACAGCAAGATGAATTGGTCCCCTTGAAGTGAAACCATGAATGTGATGCCCACATTTCCACCACAATTCCTACTCCTTCATCTGCCAACCTCCTCCTCCTCCCCTTCCCATCAACTTGAACCAGGTACCACCACAGAGTGTATTTTCTTTACCTATACCTGAAGACTGGTTGATCATTAGGCATTTTACTACTCATCCTCTGTAATCACACCACCAAGTTAGTGAGCACTGGGATGGCATGTTCTCCAGGTTCTGCTGTAAATCAGGCTTACAGGATCCAGTGAGGGAGGGCAAGATTCATTTAGTTCTTACCCAGACATGAAGACAAGCCCATGTTTTATCCAGCATACAGAAATGGCTATCAGGCCACTCCAAATACCAAAACCTTCCATGAAAGTTTCTTTTTTTCCTCCATAGGAAATTAAATACAAAAATAGATTTCAAAGAAAGTAAAACAGTTGAGAAAGAAAGATTTAAAAAAAAAATCTCAACAAAAAAATAATACAGGTTTCATCCTACCATCTCTTTAGGGCAGATTAAGGAGAGAGGTTCAGCAATAACTCTGAATTTACAGTTTGAACAAGTTTCTTTTTAAACTTGAGGAACCAATGGCACAGATAGCAAGTACACTGCATGCAAGTGAATCATCCTGCTGAAATCACCCATCGAGATACTCATGCACTTCAGTGGTGGCAGGACTGGGCCCATAGGATTACCAGTGTTAATTGATTGAGTTTGATTTAGTCTTTTATTGTGCAATGTCCAAAGTAGCACAGCAGGGTTTTGTTCTCTATGGCAGGTGAGACATAGCTTGTCTATTCAAGCTGCTGCCATTTATGGGCCAGATCCTGTGTTTGGCTGCATAATCAGCCCCCTTGGGAGTACACAGGAGTGTCAAAGGTGTATTCCCCAAAGTTGCTGAAGCAGAGAAGAGCAGTAAAGAGAGACTTACTGAGGGAGGTGGGGACTCCCGGCCAATGAGCGGGGTATTCTCGCAACGGGGGTTCTGGAAATTTGCATTCTGGCTCCTAGGAAAGGAAGACACACATGGTAACGGGGCACGTGCCATGCTTCTCTGGGGAGGGTCTCTGATGGGGACACAGGACAGAGCATCCTCACCCCCAGAACTACTGTATCAGGGTCAGTCTCCTTCAAAGCTTTTCTTACAGGCCAGGTGGACCCCCTTTTTCAGACAAGGGCATTAAATGATCATAATTTTCCTCAGACTGAGCACTATTTTTACATTCTTACTCAGAAGGGCCCACAATGAATCACATCAAGTGATTTAAAAATAGGACCTTGTGAAAATCTGCCTCCCTGCAGCATCAGAACTGCCAAGTGGCAGAAATGGAGATAAAATGAGGACAATGCCTAAGGGGATAAACAAAATGATGTGGCAGCCCAAAAAAAGATGGGCCCTGATGATAGTCCAAATGTAATCAGGGTTAGGAACTTCTGGAGAAAGCTCTGAAAATCCCACCTGGACTAGGTAGCTCCAAACTACACAGATGTCAGAGGTGACTGCATACACTGTAGAAAGAAAGAGCCCACAGGTCTTTTTCTTGGCTCTCAGTCTTTTGGGAGGCTTCTGGCAAGACTGCTCAGTGTGAAGAATTAAGTCTTCTGGTGATTAGAATCATTGTGTAATAAGAAGCCCAGACAATACTTCCCTAGTTCTTTTCTTTAGACGTTTTCCTGAGTCCTAGAGCACAAAGCTGTTCACATTTTGGAGCATGCTGTCTAACAAAACTCTTCCTAGTGTAGCACTTTCAAGCTATTCCCTTCTCCCATTAGATGCCAATCAGAAAACAAAATCCTTCACTTCTTTTTACCACTTGGTCAGAAGCGACAACCTTGCAGCACTTGAGCCAACAGAGATGAGAAGGAAGCACTGTGGAGAAGCTTCCTTGGGGATACTCACATGTACTCCGTGACGGGAGCATTGCTGACTGTGTGTGCTGCTGCAGGGATGCTGGTCTCACTGCCATAACTACTCCCACAGCTATAGAGGCTGGGCATGTGCACTCTGTACAGATTATCGTGTGTCTGTCTACTCC
Organism: Urocynchramus pylzowi; assembly: GCA_013397555.1. Classification (NCBI taxonomy): domain Eukaryota; kingdom Metazoa; phylum Chordata; class Aves; order Passeriformes; family Fringillidae; genus Urocynchramus; species Urocynchramus pylzowi. Next base: position 739,381 of record VZRH01007898.1, on the reverse strand, counting down.
CTTGAGCAGCTGATTCTTCTTCCCCATCATCATCTGAGCCTCTGCAAGAAGGAGAAAAAGTTCCTCCTAGAAACCCTACAATGACCCCCACATGTGGGGTTTGCAGGAAACCATGGTAATCCTAGGAACCTCCCAGTCATCTTCCACATCCTCCACGTTCGTACCCGTTTGGGATGCCTCGGGGTGGCAGTGTGAAACACAGCCCACACCACAGTGACTCAGACCTCCCACAGATCCCATCTGGAGGTGCACACTGCGTGATCCCCTCCAGCCTCCCTACAGGCTGCTCTCAGGGCTTGGCACACAGCATGGGTCTGCAACTGCCCAGCTGTACCACCAAAGGATGGATACACATCCCAAAATGTACAGCGCTAAAAAACCCCACAAACAACAAAAAAGAGAGGCAATAGGGATGTAGTGCCATGCACCCCACAGAAACATATCCTTCAAAACTACAGTCTGTGTCCTTCCATTTCCTGTAGACACATCCAAAGAGCTCTTAAGGATAAACCTCTGTAGACTTCTCTGAAGCCCCATTCTGGTGGCAAAGGGTCTGCTTCAGCTTCTAGCAAAATCACAGAAGTCTTTACAGAGACTAAGTTGCAAAATTTGTGTCTAAAGGCTTTATCTTCTCAAAAATGCCAGGATTTTAAATCAATGGAGAGAAGAACTGTTTGCCAGCTGGTTCCCTCTGCCTTCCCATAGTATTCTCTTGCCCCTCCTACATAATACACACTGCTATTTCATCTCCCTAATTAGGGGGTGGAGCACCATGGTCTGAAATACATTTAATCTGTGCTTAAAGCTAGTGAAAGGTTCTACACAGCCTGGCCATCACTGGAACCTCCCAAACATCACCTGCAGCTTCTGCACCACACGGTGGCACTGAAGATCGAGGGATTGCAGCCTGCACAGTCTTACAGGCAATAAACTATGACATCCTCCACTTCCCAGAGGGAGGCTGGGGGACAAATGGTGCTCCACGGAATGCAAGAGGGAACCTTCAGTTCACAGCAGCAGCCTGAGCCTGCTGGGGTTGGCAGGGCAGGCAGCACAGGAGATGCCACCAAAGCTTTCTCCTTCCATCAGGCAGACTGCCGTGCTCTTCGTGGTAAGGTCTCTGCAGCTGCCTGTGGAAGAGGTGAGGGACCAGCCACAGTCTCAGGGGCTATTCTGACACTTCCTAAGGCCACTTCTCTGTGGGCATTGCAGGCTGGGCTAGCTCTGGCTTCCTGCTATTATTCAGGGTCTTCTATTTTATCACAAAAATCAGGATCACAGAAGGGAATTTGCTGCAGTCTCTTGCTGTTCTGCAAGAGTAGAAAACTCAATGACATTTTAACAGCTCCCTGTGGTGCAGCAGCCAGTCAGTGAAGCAAAGGTTTGCTACAGACTTACTGATTAATCTGGTTATCATCATTAATATCAGTTCCAGTTTGCAAGTGTCTCACCTGCCCATGTTGTTGACAACAAGATAGTTCCTGCTTTCCATTACCTATGCAAGTCAGTCACCTCAGCATGAGCAAAGCTACAAAGGCAAGTGTAAACTGCTTCTTAGTCCAATTCTCCTCCCCACAGTAGAACAAATGCCTCAAGACAATGTAAGAGAGTAAGAATTTTACAGAGAGAGCAATAGTTCAAGCATTACCTCCATGTTACAGCTATAATCATTCATCTGACTTGACTCATAGTCCTGCAGTGTACAGAACACTCTGCACACAGAGTATTCCAGTTCAGTAAGGTTCAGATGTTAGTATCAACCACAGCCAGAGCAAAACACAACCATATTTTTTATTCCTGTTAGACCTGTGCTTATAAAGCCTCATCCCTCACACCCCTAGGATCATGTGGGAATGAGCTCCATATGCTCATGGGCATAAATCCAACAGCCAGTCTAGTCTTCACTGGGAAAGTGCTCTACAATGCTACAGGATCTAAACCCTCTCTGTACCTCTTTTGCTGCCAAGTGTGTGGGACACTGCAGACAATGGAACTGAACATGAGGGCTGTGACAAAGGAGAAGAGAACCAGGTAGATGAGGCCTTCCACTCCATCATAGCAGAAGCCTGTCAGAGCCTGGATGTAATCCTGCAGAGAGAAAGGAGCAGAGTTTCCTGATCACTGCAGAGTTAACATTGAGCTCTTACTCAAAAGCCCTTCTCCGGACTACAGCCTCTGAAATAACTTAGAGACATTGCACTCCCTTTTCTAGAGCATATTTCTATTTTAATTTCAGGGACTCAAGTGTTTTTCGTAAGTGATCTAACCCTTGTTTCCCCTCACAAAGACCAGCTTGGAATTAGACATAGAAATATTTTCAACCGCCCACAATAAGACTTTAAGAGGAGGAAAAATAAACAGCCAAGGCAAACTTATCCACCCAACTGAAGATACAATAGTTTTCATTAAGCCTTTCAACTCCCTCACAGTGTCCCATTCCTAAGAACAGAAGCATGAACTGTCTGTGTGCCTGCCTTTAGAGAGGCAGTGAGGACAACAGCAAGGCCGTGCTGCACTGCTCTGAGTGCTCTAAGGCACTGCACTCCAGGGCAAAGGCAACAAATTATTTGCTATACACAAAAAACCCCAAACCTGAAGGCCTCTATGGCTGCAGCCTGTAGATGTATGAAGGCACGTTATCTACCTTCCTATGTTGATCTTTAAACTCAAAGCTAACTTGACCCAAATTCTCATTCCCCTTTCTGCTATAATCATTAAGTAAAAAGCTGTTGTAAACTTCCACCAGAGGTTTGGAACTCCAAACTAATATAGGCTCTACACTCCCTTTGTCATTCCTTAGCTCAAGCCCAGTTACCAAGAACTCACCAAATGCAGACTCCGACAGTCTACTAAAGCTGTCAGCTGCTGCAAGTTGATCTCTGTTGAGTTCAAAACCTCCTGGATCCGAGTAAGATACTCCTGCAAGCAGCAAGTCAGTGATTAGTGCAAGGGAATGCTTAGCAGGAGCTAATCCTGGGTTCTGTACAAAGTTGAGGAAAGCCCCAAAGAACAGTGAGAGCAAACTTGAGGAGAGTTACCTTGGAGGTGGGGTGCTCTTTGCTCGCTGACCTCATCAGTTCCGACACATCATCCTGCATTTCTACCAAAGCCTTGTGACTTCCTGACAGCTTCTGCTCAACACAAAACATGCAATGTTTCAGCAGTTCAGGCCACATGGAACAACAGATCTCCTGGGAAAAGACTGAAATCCTATTTCCCAAATACTGAAGCATCATCTGTTTGAATGGTACTAGTTACAGATGTCCCAACTGACATGAGTGCAGCTGCAACAGGGTTAAGTTTGACCTTTAGCAAACTGGAAGAAGTACAGACAGAGACAAGAGGAGAAGGGAAGAACCAAAAGGAAAAAAAAAATCGAAAAAAACCACAAACCCACAAACAAAGAACAAAATACATACACAAAAAATGTACACACAGCTGGGGCTGGCTCTAGGACAGAAGGGAAGGAGAAAGAAAAGACACAAAGCACTCAAGTTCTCACTACAGAACACAGCTGGATTTTTTTACTAAATCAGATGGATGAAAAAGACATAACGTTAACAGTGCAAGTTGTTTGTTTTAGGGTGCAGCCTACACTTCCCTTTAAAGCACCATGAGAATTTCACATGCAATAGCATGTCAGGGTGTACACAGAGCAACCAGAAATGCAACAGATGGCAGAGGTGCATCAAACCACAGCCCCAAGTGTTCTTACCCCACCCTTTAAAACAGAACAAGACAAGATTTTTAAAAAATCCTAAATATAAATGGTAAAGCAGCTGGTGTCTGCCAAATGGTGGGTGGTGTGGGCCCATTCTGGCCTCTGATACACACGACAAAGTTTGGAATAGGCCCAGGTGCTGTTCTTCTGCCCCCACACAAAAGAATAATGACTCACATTTATACTTTAGGATAAAACCCTTGGATGTTCAAAGGTTTGTAAGAGGCATCTGTGAAAAGCACTCCTTCACCCACAGAAACAACTGCATTTTGGGAGTGGGGTGTTACCACTGTTTAACCCAAAAGAACTTTCAAGAAGAGATTCAAAGCAGGAATTACAGAGTTTCCCAACCTGGCATTAATTGTGGTGCTGTGTCCCACATTGCTGCTCTTTAGACAACAGCCTTGTAAACAGAGGTACCACCAGCAAAGCTGTGGCTCTCACCACATTACACACAGGCCCTTCTAAAGGGTGTCCTGGACCTGAAGCTGTGCAGGTGGTGAAGAAGTTAAACTCCTCACTAAATCCCAGAGCCACCTCCTGCACAGCTGGGAAGCAGCTGCCAAAGCTTTACCAACAGCCAGAGTGCTCACTAAAGCAAACACCCTGTACCTGGCTGCATGCTGCACCAAGAGCACTTCACCTGCACCCTGCAGGGCGAGGAGAGCCAGGGGTGGAAGGGGTTGGGGTGCTTACACTCACCTGCTGGAAAGGGTTGGGGTACCCAGGACTACAGGTCATGTAATAGCGGAGAGTCTCTGTGAAGGCACAAGAGAAGAAAGTCAGGCCAGACACATCAGCCCAGCTTTGCAGTACGGGTCTGCTCCACTTAAAGTTAGATGGAACACAGAGAAAGTTTTATTCAGAAGTTGGCACCATCCATCACATAAACCTAAGACAAGACATCAGTCTAGGGCCAGTTCAACTACAGTACAGTGGAGACAAACTTACAGATAAGACTGTTACTGTGCTCTGCTAACAACATCATTTGTTTCCAGGCTTGAAGACACAGCTGTGTTACTCTTCATTCAAACCAGCCTGGTGCCCTCACGAGCCCTCTACAACACTACATCAACTGCCAGCACACACAAATTACAAATACCAGGCTTTGCCCTGCCATCCTCAATAAGGTTATCAAGGAAGGAAGCTCTGAAAGACTTGATCATCCAACTACCTTTAGATTATTCCTCAAACATTTACAGTTCCTCTTCAGATGAATATGAGCATGCCAGCTCAGCAAAATCAAGGGTGATGTTGGCATGGTAAAGACTACAAAAGCCCTAAAACACACAAACCCTCTGCATTCCCCCCTCCACCAGCCTGTTTTCCTCCATTCTTTTTAATCTTCTGTCTGTGCCTTTCAGTAATGCATATTCCAGGCTGCACAGCTATTCTGATGAGTCCCAACTCAGAAATCAGCAAAAGGCACAACCAGAAGCAAGCAGAGCTGTGAAGGAAGCAGACCTGCCTGTATCCTGACTCTGCCATGCTTCCCATAAATATTGAATGCACCTTTCGGCGAGGCAGCCCGCTGGAGAGCGAGTGCTCCAGCACAGCCTGTCAGCCCCGGCGTGCTGGCAATGCAACCTGACAGCTGTTATTTATAATTCATTAGCCTACTCTGGGGCAGCTCCTGCCAGCTGCTCCATCTCCCTCCCACCGACTCTTTCTCTGGGACAACTTACACCTCCCCAGCCAAGCCTCTAAACAGCAATTAGCAAATTCTGGGCAGACAGGAGGGCAGCAAGAGCTGCTTTGTGCCTCACTTCAGGCAGACCACCGAAGTGACTGTCCACAAGCACCGAGCCAAGGAAAGGGCTGCTCCTCCCTGCCTCATAAATCACACACAATGGCTGTGTGAAAACGGATTAAAACACACCTGCACTGAGAGAACAGCAACAGTGACCCACAGCACCACCCATGGTGACCCAAAGGAGCTGTGCTCTTGTCACCTATTTATTTTAAACCAACAAACCACTACAAGTTTCTCCTCAGCTCCCACAGTGGTATCAAGTTTACGCCGCCTTTTTAAGTGCAATAAGTTGCATGACATAATGCTAATGCAGAGCTCTAGAAATGTTTCTTGAGGGCCTTCTGGATCGTCCCTGGTGGGCAGATTAGAGATGAGAGCTCCTGATATCATAGTTTGCAGCTTGTAAGCTCAGGATAAAGATTGCTGGTTACAAGTGAAGCAAAAAGCAGTACAGTGAAATAAATGCTTGCCTTGCTTCACCCTGGAAGGCAGGATCAACAAGGATTCACTGTGGTAGCACTGCCTTTGCTGCTGACAAGTGTGACACTCTACATAAAACGTGCTTCCCAAAATGGCACAGCCATCAGGAGCAGCTTTGCCCTGCACTGAACCCGAGCTGTGGCGCTTTTAATCTATGGCTACAACAGGCAGTGAAGCTGCCTTCAGGTGATCCTACTGCAAAGCCTGGAAATTAAGATGACCATGTCCCCTGCCTCCATGCCACCAGAAAAAGAGGAAGGAGCAGGAGGCACCTTCCCCTGTTTTAAACCTGGTGGAGGCTATCCTGTACATCATCAAATCTCATATTTCTGACCAGAAAGCAGCTACACTAATCCATCCTTTGCACTTTGCTAACAGCTCCAGGCATTTTCTTTCTATATTTATCTTTCTGGTGCATTTTCCTCTCAAGGAAAATTCCTAAAGGTTGATCTGAGTTTTGAAGCTGGCCTTTAGGCAATCTAGTTCATAGCAGAAGGGTTAGGCAGGGTCACATCTGCAGCTGCCCATGCCTGCTGTTGCTAGCAGCAATCCTCCTGACTCACTCCTGGTGCACAGGCACTGTGGGAGCAGAAGGCAAGGAAGGGAACTACCTAAAATAATTTATTTTTGCAAAATCTGTTTTTCCTAGAAAGGAAAGAAGAGCTTCCTATTAAAGACAGCTTCAGCTGCTAGAACTACTTACTGCTTCTGCAACCATGGAGACCTACTACTCACTTCAAAGCCCAGCCAAAATGCAAAAATGGTATTATGCACCTGCCAAAAGGCAGTGAGGTCTGTAGAGAGCAATAAGAAAAAAAGATCCTAGCTCCAAAAAAAATCCTCACACCTAGAACAGCTTTTCCCAGCTCTTCTTCATCTCTAATTGAACATTCTCTTAGCAGTGCTCATTTTACCCATACACCCAGATGAGGCTGTCTTTGAAGGTTCAATTATCAGAGAAAGCACCTGTGGTGTCAAAGGAAGGCTGGAGTTCCTTACCCAGATAAGGTTCTCCACCAGGAGTTTTGTTTCCCCAAGGCACCAGTCTGACAGCAAAGGGAGGTATCTGCACAATATTTAATTTCTCTGATACATCCTATTCTCATATTGCTAAAAGCAAAGAGCTTGTAACTCTCCCATTTGCCCTCCACTCAAAGCTTTCTGCTAATCAGGAGTCCAACAACAGCAGACAGGAAAACAGCTTCTCAATGCCAACATCAGCTTAGCAGGATTCTCAAGAGCACTTCTTTGGGCAAACTTTTTTCCTGCAGTGTACTCTGGGCTCAGGTAATAACGGTGCAGACACCACTGCCCCAGCTGAGGCTTCATCCTGATCTTACTTCTAGAGAGCAAACAGGTGCTGATGGTGTCAGTCCTTTGGTTGATTCAGCTCTGGACTTCTGAGATTGCATCAGTGGGAGGCCAGTTAGGAGGCTGGACACAACAAGGACCCCTCCTGCTCATATCTGAGCAGCTCAGCATCCAGCCTGGCCAGCTCGGCTGGACCGCAGCTAAAAGGCTCCATTATCCATTCCCTGAGGTTCACAGCTCCCTCAGATGAAGAAAGTGCCTGTTCACCAAGCAGATTTCTGGGAAGAGAACCTGGAGAAAGCTCTTCCTGTTGTTTAGACAGATTGTGCCTTTTTATTTAATTTTATGCAACAAGTCATCTGATAATAACATAATATCAGTGAAAAAGAATGGGACTAGAAGATGGCCTCCTGCTTTGAAAATAAACATCTTGGCTGCACCAAGTCTTTTTATTAGCAGCAGGAGCTGATTATACAGGCCCTTTGAACACCAATGTTCAATTCCATTGGCTTTATCTCAGTTAATGAATACAGGGTGAGTTAGGCACATACATCAGCCTCTTCTGTAAAATTATTTAAGGATTTGCTTCTCCCAAAAACCTGCATTAAAGTTCTTTGCCTCCCTTTTCTCCCCCCATCCTTTTTTTAATGCAGCACATTTTATCTGCAAAACAAGAACATCTCTTCTCTAGCTAAAAAACATGACAGTAATAATGCACTTAATCAGATTATTCTCAGCTCCATTAATTCCACTTAGATTTGAAAACAGCAATTAATACATAAACAAGAATATTAACATACTAGTTGCCCAATATTCAACTCAGTTATTTTTCTGTGAAAACTACAACCACCACCACCAAAAACACATTGCAAATATTGATGACTCAGTCCCAGTCTGAATGTCAGAGCATAGAGAACCTTAGAATATATTGCATGTAACAACAGCAACTAAAAGTAGTGATCAAAGAGAAAAATTGACCCAGCATTACCAAGCTTTTTAGGATTACTTGTTGGTTCTTATATCCTTAAAATTAGATGGCAGCATGCAGCCCAGCATGCCAGACCCCAGCCCTGGCCAGAAGCAGATACCTCAGCAAGACTCTCAGCCCAGATTCAGCTGGAGTCATTCTCACAGCAAATGGGATTCCTACATCTGTGATACCTCCCCATGGATTCTTCTTCCATGACCTACCTGAGCCCCTCCAGACACCCACACTCTCTTTTAGTGTGTCTATACTGCTGTTAAAACTGGAGATAATCATCCAAAAAGCAGAGACAGCAACCAAGAGAGCACAAAGCACCAGAACCAGGGCCTTTCAAACAGGGCCTCTTCTTCTGGGAGGACAGCACCAATGTCCAGCTGCCTGTCCCTGTCTCCTGGAGCTCCTCACTCTCCTACATATGGCTCAGCTGATCACAAAGCAGCTGCTACAATTTGTAGCCAAGGGATACTAACACTTATTCCAGATTTTACAGAAGGTTTATTTGGATTAAAGTGTAATTCCCACATTGCAGTCCTCATGTCATCAATTTTTTTCCTGCTCAGACGCATGGGAAGATCTCAGCATTGGGGACCAAGAGCTATTTCCATAATTTCCTGATCATAAACTATGACACAGCAGTGAAAACCCACATGGGAAGACAGAAGATTCAATCATCTCCCAACCAGCTGCCTGGTGCAATGGCAGGCTCAGATGTAAGACAGATTTCCTTCTGGAGAAAGGAAAAGGGTGACTGGCAGCCAGAGCTGATGATGCTTTGTGAAGGCTGACCTAGAACCGAGGCTGGACAGAGCTAAAAAATAAAGTAGGTATTTATCAAAAGGCCTCAATGGATCCACCTTGGGCAGCACAAGAGCCCAGCCAAGGCTACACCCAAGATGAACCCCAAATGGTCACAAAATGGACAACTGGTCACAGGGTCTCTCACTTTTATAGGTTCTGCTCCATTTGCATATTGGAGTTCATTGTCCAACTATAGCTTTAGGTTATGAAGTCCCATCCCTCTTGTTTTTCTCTCTTCAGCCCACGTTGTTTGTGCTCCTGGGCCTGAGATTTGGATCATTTGTCCTTGGTCTCCAGGTAGAGAAGGAATTGTTTTGTCTCCCTGCTCTATGAAGAGAGCTCACCATCCTCTACTATGAAGCCCAGAAGTATACACTAAAGCAGCACAGAGTCTGAAAAACATAAAAGCTAAACCCTGAGGCTGACACACTCAGCACCCAGGAGGGGCCACCCTTCCAACCCAGGCCTGTGGCAGCACCTGCTCTTCCTTCTCTTCCCCGTTCCCCTCAGACCCATCACTGTTATTTATGGAGCTTTAACAACTGTTCCATGGTGGTGCTGCAGGAGCAGAGCCTGTTTTCCCTGGGGGAGCCAACTGTCCCTGCTGGGGGATGCAGGAGGAGGGATGGAATGTCAGCCCTGCACTGCCTGTGAGCCTCCAAATGCACATTGATACTGATCAATGGAAAACCACAGGAGCCCAGCAGACAAGGACAGCTGAAATGGAGAAGCAGCACAAAGGGGCCCTTCTTTGGTTTCCCAGGGTCAATCTAATTGTTACCAAACACACTCCAGAGCTGATCTGGGTTACCAAATTATCACAGCACACAGCTGGCAGTAGCAACACATATTTCCCCTTGGCCTCGCTGACCCACTTGCCTTCTTGAAGAGCCAGGAAACCAGCTAGGCACCTGGAGCCACACCTTTGTCACCTTCACAGCCAAAAGAGGATTTTCATCTTAGGCTAAACACTCATTCTCTTCCCTCACTACATTTCTTCCTTTATTGCCAAGAGAGCTGCCTGGCTCTATCATCTCCTTCTCACAAAATCAATAAATAAGGCACTCCAAAAATAAGATGTAGGGTTGCAAGATCAACCTGTACATATTCTTTTATACTACATTCAGCCTCCAGACATTTGTGTTTTTCACTGCTTCCAACCCTGCATCCTCAGACATAGCTACATACCTAATTTCCTACCAGTTGCACATTGAGAGACAGCATTTGGCTGAGCAGAGACCTTCTGCACCTACAGCAAAAAGTTCTATGGTTCCACCAAACAAGAATCAGAAACCACACAAGTTGCTCCTTTTACAAATCAGTGTCATTGCCTATTTGTGTTTTACCATACACAGAACTACATAAAGGAACTACTGGGGGAGAGAAGGCAGGGGAAAAAAGTTAACTTTGTAAACTAAGCAGCAAATTCAGTCCTAAAAATACTTCTCCTTTTCAACACTTATTGTATCTCTGCTGGCAGGCACCCAATCACCTTTTTGTTAAGCCATGGTTCTGAATGCTGTCTTTGCCCCACTGAGGTTCAAATTTGAGGCACCTCTCACCTCACCAACCACTTCAGTCTAAATTAGGAGCAAGAAGCCCCAAATATATCAGTACTTCAGCTGGAAGCCACTGAGGTGCAGGCACATGCTTTAAGTGGAACAGGATACACAAAGCGGTCAAAATACTGCATTTATAATGGAAAGGGAAATTCAAACTTCTTTGTGGCTGTTTCCATTCACTTACCCTTCAAAGAGGCTACTATTTACAGCCACCATTAAGAGAAAAAAATTATATATAAACTGTTGATAACAGATATAAAAATAGGTATGCTAGATTCAGGAATACAGACCCGAGAGCAAGTTTTAAAAATGTCAACTCAAACTGCACACTACTACTGCCACAGTTCTGTCACTTAGAGAGGAGAACAAGCCTCATGAGTGCTACATTTAAAGCAAAATAATCCAATAATCTGGGGACTTCTGTTACTCCATCTTATCAGTTATTTCCACCTAAGGGAAAAGCTAAACGAAAGGTTCTGAAGGTGGTTCTGAGACTTGTACACTTCTGACAGAATGCTGTTTCTCCAGAGCTCCACAAATTTAGTTTCCCACTGTATGCCAACTCCTCTGTTTCAAACACAGCCCAAAATTCTCAGTCACTGCCATGTTCCTGTGTGACAGCTGGAGCTGCAGAGCCCTGTGCCAAAGCCATTCCCAGCACTCACCAGGACTGAGCACTGCACTCTCTTCAACCACTTTGGAGACGTAAGCATCAGGGTTGATACAGAAGTCACTGGAGCCCTAAATAGATGGAAGACAAAAGGAATATCAAAGCACACCAGCATCAAAGAGCAGTTGAGCCAGGTTAACATCAGGGAACTTTCTATTCTAGGGGTGTTTCAGATGCTGAGGTCTCTCATCACCATCCCCAGCAGCACAGCTTTACACAACCACAGCAGTGCTGGACTCTGAGCTACCACACCACGGAGAAGGAACAGCTCTGGACTTTTCCTAGATGGAAATTGCTAGGACAGTTACTTAGATCAGGATATGCTGTAAAACAGGCACAGCACAACATTAATCTGGTGTCTGCTAAACCTGCAGCAAAGGGTGAATGGGATTTGGATGTGAGCCACTTACCACAGCGACAGCCAGCTCCAGGCCCAGGGATCCCCAGCTGACAATCAGGGCAAACACCCCAAGCAAGCACACCCTGTGGGAGACAGACAGATGGCAGATGTAGCAGCTCTGATTTCAAGCAGTTCCTTTCACAAGATGTATTATTTGGAGTCCAAAGCAATTACCAAACCCAAGAAACTATCAACCACTGACTGTATGTTCAGATAAACAATCCTATTTTAGGTGTTATGGACAGCAGCAACCAGAGCAGTTCAAACCCAGCTATTGGTTACTGCATTACCTGCCCTAGAGATGCAGGGGAAGGGAGAAGTAGGGAAGCAAAGTATTATCCTGCTTCTAGCAGGGAAACCAAAGGCACAAAGACACAGAGGTGGCTGTAGGGGAGGCAGATTGGCAGGAGGTTGACTACAGTCCTATCACTTCCACTGTTCCCATTCTAGACTTCATTTTCCAGGTCCAAAGATACCCACAGAAAAATATGCTAAATTGGGAAAACCCCACAAAACCATACTGATGCAAAACTGGAGAAATCTCTCCTGTGTCTACAATAAATGAGGTTATTGGGTGTAAGCACTACATGGCTACAGATGGTGGGAGGGAACACAGCCCCTGTTAGGACACCTTGGCTCTAAGCTGGTGCACCTGAACAGCACCCAAGCATCCCACACAGCTCCAGGAGAGACAGCCATCTGCAGGCAAACAGCTAGGAACTGCAGTTCAGGTGCCTACCACTGCCATGTGAGTCCATCTCTGCACAGATTTAAAGTTCTGTTCTGACAGCTGGACCTCCTTACTGACAGAATTCGTGGGTCGTGTCTGCTGTCAAGCAGACACAAGGCAGAGGGATGGCAGAGCAGTGCTCTCGGTGACATTCAGGAGCACACACTCATGGAAAAGGCTTTTGCACTTCCCAACCAGCATATCAGCTTTTCACCCTTGCTGTCAGTATGAGTGGTAGAGGTATTTAGGCTATAATGCTCCTCAACTCCCTCAGGTACAGGGCTGCAGACTAATAAGCGCATTCATTTTATCTGTTTCTATCTTCAAAGTAAAGAGACAGTGGCTTGCTCTCTTTGGGATGCTTTTTCCCTCAAGCTTTGAAACATAAGTAGATCCCTTCCCACCCACACCCTGAACAATACGAAAACCTGTTCATAGCCAAGACATTCTTTATTCAAACCTAGTACAACCATCTATGTGAGTAAGGGACATCTTTTTTCTGCTTCATTTGTCTCACTGAATACTAGAGCTTTAAAAAAGTAAACCTATGGGTCTCCATTAAAAAAAACCAAACCAAAACAAACAAAAGCCCTATCCCTCAGTTTACTAACTTATTTTAATTCCAAATAATCCCTATTCTGTGAATGGATCTATGCCTCATCTTGCAGAAATAAGGGAGCTTCACCAGACTGACATCCGCGCTGCACTCTGAAATGAGACACTAAAGACTTTGTTATGTCTTTTCCAAATGGATGCAAAAATTATCAGCCATGGATCAGCAAGGTTCTGTGGGTTTATGACATAAGGACAACACAGCATGGTGCCTCCAGCTGAGCATGTTAATCAATAAGACACATTTGTTGCTTTACTTTAAATGAAGATGACTGGGTCAGTAACTGATTGCTTGGCTAAAAGATCTAAAACTGGCATTTCACCATCTTGCCTGGCTGTGATACACTTGTTTCTTTATGCCATGTGCTCCCTTTAGAGAATGCCTTAATATGAACGTCTGGCTAACAGGGAATGAGATTCTAATTTAAACCCTGGGTCTGCCATCTGTGCATACACTTGGACTTTTGTCTGTATAACCTGCCAGGTATGAAATCATCTGGTAAATAATAAATCTGGATACACATTCCAATTATTAATGGCACCACCACGAACCAGGATAAACCCTTGGCCATGTCAGTTATCGAACTGTCACTGTGTTTATGATACCAGGATCTTTGCCAAATATGCCAAGATAGGGAGAGGAAGAGTTTTTTCCTGTAATGGGGCATTTTCAGTGCTTTTGGGAAACAGACATGCATTAACATTGCAGTACCATGGCAACAAGACTCCTCCTCATAACTGTGCAAACCATGGCTTGTTCTCAGTTTAACATTTCCTCAGGTGTGACAGCCCCAGGTAACAAGAGCAGATAGAGACACAGAAGGCAATGCTGCAGGTTGTGTAGACACATGCAATGCTTATCATCAATTAACAAATGCCTTCCCAACTGCAGAGAATTAAGGGGAGATTTTTAAAGCCTGCAATTTTAAGGAAGGATGTTCACATTATCATCTCCCAGCAAATGGAGGCTTCCAAGGCCGTCCAGTGGAAGGGAGACAGCCTGGATGAGTTCCTCACCTTTGATTTTATAGCTCAAGAACCTTCCTGTGAACATCTCTTGTGTGAAGCCCTAACTATTTCCACACAGCTACACTCTACAATGTCTCTCTACTCAGAGGAAATGTAAGATGCTCAGTTTCAGATGTCCTTGATATCAATTGACAACAGGCAGAGGTTCCCACTAGCAGGCACTTGCATTCAGCTGACTTTCCTTATGCCCTATCTCCAGATCAAGACTTACCCCATAAGAATGGCCCTGGAGTTTCTAATGAGCCCAAAGAGCACCAGCAAACATATCAGGACATTGAACAGGAGCAGGCCCAGGTACCCCAGCCACCTGCAGCAAACAAAAACACGGTCTGCAAAGGAAAACTGGTGTGTAAAAAGCACAGATCGAGAAGCTGCTGTACTTTCCCTTTGAAGGGAAAACAGAGTCCTTCTCTTCCCCAAAACCACCTTCAAAGATTAATCTTCAGAGAGGTCTGGGTATTTGTGGGATTGGAAGTTGAGGCAGGTAAAAGCATTTACACAACATGCTCAGCACGAACAGTTGTTGAGAAATGACACTGCTACTGTTTTCTAGTGTGATGTTATATGCACTGGTCATCATCAGAGGAAGAAAAGGCATTGCAGCTTCTTGAACTTCCTAGATATTTGTTAGGAAATGCTTCAGTTATTTATTCCACATGTTTGGATAGAGATCTTCTTTTGTGGAATACAACTGATGCGATATCTTATTTAATATGTTTAATAAAAAGGAATGTTAGGCTGTGGAATTAACTTACAGAACTAGTGCCATTTTCTTCTCTATTTAATGTATTCTTTATGCACTTATTAAGACAGAGAAGAAGCTATACCTGGGGCTGTTTTTTATTTCCCCAGTGCTAGAACACAAACTACAGATTTTGTATGTTGAGAATAAATTTCTCATCAGTTGGTAATAGATATACTTAAGGAAAAAAAGCTGTGCATTTTGATTTAAACTGAATGCAGTCCTGCTGTAAGAAACAAATCAGCTCTGTGGGCCAAGAGCAACTGCTGCAATAAACAGAGCCTTTGGCTCAGCCACCCAGAACATACACAATTTTTGCAAAACAGGCCAAAGCAGATGTTACAACCACTACACTACAGCATGCTACACACCTGTACCAGTCATAGAGGTCAATCTGAATTGCCAACTCCTCCAGAGACAGCTCGTCATTCTTCCAAAAGGGGATCTCAGTTGCTTGCCTGACCAGATTATCCAAGAGACTTTGCAGTTTCTGGACAATTTGCAGGTAGTCTGTCTGCTTCTTGAACATCTCCTCCAGGACGAGCAAGTTTGGTTCCACTGTTTGGTTCAGGGCCACTGCAGTGTCCAGTACCTACAGTATGGGAAAGAAAAGAAAAAGGGGGATAAACCAATTAAAAAAAAAAAAAATTAAAGAACAGGAAGCCAAGAAAGTAAAAGGGAATTCATTCTTCCTAGCAAGTCATGGACAGCTCCCAGATTACCAGTCCTCTGCCTTAAGAGGCTCAGGCTGCTTATCCCTCAAAAGCATCCGTAAGGGAGATTGTTTGCAATGATGGCACCTCAGCTGAGCCTTAACACATGCACACACTTTGCAGGGTTGCAAACATCAGGGTTGCAGTATGATACCATGAAATTAGAGATAGCACAGGAACAACCAATGGTACTCAAATGCTACATTTTACTAAGATTTGTCTGCTTTGGCCTGCCTCCTCTTCCGGGTGTGGAAGAGAGAGCTGATCACAAGCTGTTTTTAAACCTAGCAAAGAGAAGACTTCACTTAACAAGCTGCGTTCGCTTTGTTATTTTTAGACGAGCGGAAGAAATCACCCTGCCGCTAATGGAAATTTTAGCACATCTCTAAGCCCAGATACGAAGAGAAAACAGGAAGAGACTCAGGCACAGCCAGACTCAGGAGGAGAGGTGCTGAGTGAAGCTGCTCGTTGCCACAGGCCTGTCTTAGGGGTGCTCACCCGGTCCTGGACGCCGGCCACGGTGCGGTTGGCGTGGCGCAGCGAGTACGTCAGCCGGTGGATGCCGTCGCTGGTCTCCCCATTCCCGTAGAAGCCCACAGCAATTCCAGCACTGTGGAGGAAGAAAAGCACCAAAGGGCAGAGGTAAAGCTAAAAGGTAAGTGGGTAACACAGGGCTGATGGCTGCAGAGCACCGGGGAGTCACACCAGCACTTTCCACTGAAAGGGAAGGCGCTCCCTCCCAAACAGCTGGAGTGATGCTGCTGCTCAGTTTGCACTGGTGAACATTCACAGCCAGCAGTTCTCCATACAGCACCCATAGGGCCAAGAGCAGAACACAAGCAGCATAATTAATTTATGGTAAAATAATGAAAATCTGTTAGAGAACTTTTGGGAGCTCAGAACCAGAAATCCAGCCAGTGGCTCCTGTGAGAGCTGCCATTGCTGTACTAGATGCCTTCTCTGGACATGAAATTTTGTTACATTTTTTTAAAGCAGGACACAAAGAGCTTGCTTTGACTGCTTGCCCATGGTGGTGGTTCCTTCAGATACATTTTCCATGCCTTCTTCTCTACCCTGTGAAATATCTATGAACATTATCTTGATTTATCTTCCCCTTAGAAACATTTATGTCACACTGATTTAGAGTACTGGGAAGGGAGGCATAATAACTTACTGGGACAAAAGGCTTATTTATTTTTAAAGCAAGCAAATTTCAAGCTTGCAGACACAATTCAACTCCAGCTGCTCAGCAAATTATCACCTATCAGCTGATTTTCTATAATTGTCCACACATATCAGTCTGCCTCAATTATGAAGTAAACCATATTAGCTTAAGCTTTACTTAAAGGAGGAAGATCCTGTAAATGAGTTGCAACCAGAGGATTATCTCATGCAAGTCAGCAATACCTCTTCTATGAAGAGATCACTGCAGGAACTCACATTTCCTCTTCCCAACCCCATATTTCCTAATAATAGAGGAAGAAAGAACTCGTGAAGGGATCACACAACTAAATTCAGGGCAAACAAACCTTACCAAGACACAGTTTTTCTGTTCCCATGTCATATTTAGCTTGAGAGCACCCAGGACCTTTTCTAGGAAGGTTCTCAAGACACCAAGGTTGTGTTTGTGGCAGTGCAAAGGAAGGAGGTGGTGATGATCCTGTTGTAAATCTAAATTTACTCTGGATGAAACATTTAGTTCCTTTACAACACCTTTGTGTACTGTTCCTGCTCTTGCTCCTCTCCTGCAGGAAGACACATCCATTCCTCCTTTCCTGGGTTCTGCTTCAAAAGAGTGAGCAGAACAATGCAATTCACCTGGTCACATTTCTCCTCATACGTGACAAGAAATAGAAGCAAAGATCATGATCTGGAAGCAGATCCACTAGGAAAATCTATGTCAGCCTCATGCTTTTTCCAGCAATTGAATCTCCATAAATTATAGAGAGCTTGGCCCATAAAAACCTCAGCTGAGAAGTCTTCTAGGGACAAGAGGCAGCCTTCTCTTCAGGAAGAGAGGCAGCAGCTATGTAACTAAATATTTAGCATTAATAAAAGAAATGGGCCTCTTTCTTCAGGAACACCATTCCTCAAACATTTTCCTAATGCAAATTATGCTGATAACTAACGAGAGAAAAGCCCTCTGCATTCCTCTGGTTGCAGCTATTATCAGAGCTTGATAACACATGCCTGGGGTGCACGGGGGTGGAAGGGATAAGAAATACACACTCCCCCCTCCCCCTGAAGCAGAGAGACTTCAGATGCAGAGCTATGCCCAGGATAAGGCAACTCAGCACCCCATCACAGAAATTACAAAACCATGGCATGAATTTCTCCTTGTCTTATGAGAGCAAAGAAATTCACACAGACCCTTTCAGCTTCCTGAGCTGCAGAAAACCAATTGTTTCTACCATAGGCACCAAATAAATTCCAGAACATTCTGGACATTGAATAGGCAGATCTGACCCCTTTAATTAGCGAGCAATTTCTATTCAGCCTGTTTACAGCTACTAGAAGCTTATTCTTTCAGCAAAGACTTGGTAAGTGCCCAAAATCTGCTGCTTGGCTCTCAGTATTCCCAGCACAGTAGCCAGTTTTGGTGGGAAAGACTCAGAAACAGCATTCTGAAATAGCAGCAGACACCTTATCCTTGGGGATGCTGCACAGGCCAGCCAGTTTACTCACAGGTACCAGTATGAAGTGCTGGCAATACAAACAAGTGACTTTAAACTCGTTGCCCTGTTGGAGGCAGATCTATCCTGGCAATTTTCCATAGGCTTCCCATCCTGCCCAATAAAAACCACAGCTCCCACTGCCCCGACCCTCCAGGCACAGCCACGACTCCTGAAAGAAAACCCTACAGCACAATGACTGGGATAAAATCCATTAATTCAAGTAATAAACTCCTCTAGACATGAGGCTCACACATTCCCTGCAAACTACACATAAAGTGTTAATTATTCTATTTCTGCCCTGCAAAAGGCAGCTCTGCATTCCCACCCTGAGCTAGCAAGGAGCACTTACACAGCCAGTCCTTCCCCTAGGAGCAAGCCATGCAGTTTTGTGGCTTTTCCCCTTCCTATCAGGGTAGGGAGGGAAGGAAGCTATCCCACAAGCTCGGGCTGGGGGCAGCTGTTCCTGAGGAGGGGGCAGAGCTGAAGGGCAGCCAGGGGAGAACTGCTGCTGCTGAGCTTTGTTTGCATTTGGCTTCATCTAAATCCAATAGTTGTTTCAAATCCCTGCCCACACACACTGATATGAGTTGCTATTGTTTAAAGCAGATTTAAGGATTTACACTAGTTTTTAACTACCTTTTATATGATTAAAGGGAAACAGAGGGTCTCCTTATATTTAAGAGCATTCTTTTAAAATAAAAATAGATCAACTCATAAGTCCCAACAGCAACCCAACAGCATAAGTCCTTGAGGTCATGATAAATCACAAGGCTTCTTGCACGAACCCCAGAAGGCACAGTAGGCTAAGATACAGCAGATCCATCTCCCAGCACAGGATGACAAAATCATCACCCAATGGATGTACTTCTGTCATACAGCCTGAATGCAAGGACAGCATTCCTGAATGACACAGCTCTTTTCTACCCTTGCACCCTCTGGAAGATACTCCAACACAATTTCAATGCTTCTATAGGAAAGTCATGCCTATTTCTGTCAGTCTTGCTTCTGTTGTACTCCCCTTTGAGTGCACACACCCCTCTCTCCTCCCAAATCCACTGTCCCATCCTGAATTCCTCCTCCTAAACCTATCCTTGTCACACTCCTGTCACTTTCACTACCACCACCTCTTCTCTACTTTCCCTCTCACTCATATTTTTGAATAAAATCTTTAAAAAAAAATCAATCTATCACACTCTTACAGGCCATCTAAAAAGTCGCTCCTGCTATTCATCACTGCACTTAAAAAGCCACTTGGCTACTCAATAGTTTTGGCAAGTTTTAAGAAACCCACTTATTTAAGTCAAGAATACATTGCACTTTGAGCTTAAAGCTATCACCACCAGTGCACACCCACAGACACACACTGGGGACACAGAACTCCACAAGCTCTTCAAAGAGTTGTACAAGTGAGATGGAAGAGGTGCACACCAGGATTTCTGTCTTTTCCTACAGATACAACAGTGTGATCTAAACTCCTGCAGGTTGTACACACACTTCAGTATCACTTTTCAGCAAGACTCAAGAAATTCAAGTCTGGAGAGCAGCTTTCCCACTGTTTGTGTGCAAGAATCACATGCACTTTGGACACCTAGGTAAAGAACCAGAAAAAAAAGAAAGTGTAATTTTGAATTTGCTTGCAACATGACCTGCAAAAAACAAAAAAAAAATGTTTTCTGCGTTTACACATGATGAACATCAGAGCAGTAAGCATTAAGCACCTCATTCTAGTGATGAGATCCTCCTGCTGTAGTACCCACACACACACACTGACCCTCCGGGTACCCAGGCACCAGGCTGGAAAGATGAGCACTAGCCATTCACATCACATCCTTAGAAATGAATAATCTAACTACACCAAGTCATCTTTAATTACAGGAACTTCATAAGAAGAGCCCTTTTTAGACTTCAGGTTCTCAGGAGGAATGTTAATTTGTCTGTCTAATTACCAACTTGCACTTTCGCACTAGGGGAAAGTGTTATTACTGGCACTTGATAAAACAAGTTTTTACTATTTATTTGCATCCATTTCTTTCTGATGCCCTCTCCACATAGCTTTTTCCCCACCTTTGGAGCTGATGTCCCTTCTGGGAGAATTAGGGTCACCTAACCAGTGGGTGTGAGATGGTTTATAGGACAATTCCCCATACACAGAAACCAATCAAAATTGGTAAGGACTAGAATTGAAGCATTAATGGAAAAATCTAGGCTAAGCATTCCTGCAGCTTTGTGGCTAGAGCAACTGGGAAGACTCATTAGAGATGTTTTGTTGGAGAGCTCCTGTTAACCAGTCCTGCCTCTGCTGGCTCAGCATTCTCTCTGTTGTGAGTCATTAGGAAACAGCCAAGCACACAGCAGCACTCACAGCACAAACAGCCCCCTGGGACTGAGGGAACCCAGAGAACCATGTTCTAGGCACAGCTGGCTTCACCAGAGTTAAGCAGTTCTCACCTAGGAAGACAATAGTCCCCTTCCAAGTACTCAGACAGACCAAACCTGCTGCTGGTTGGAACCTCCCGCTGCTTCACCACCCAACCAGAGCCACAGAACTGCCTCCCAGGGCAGGCTGCTGTCAGGCAGAGGGTCAGAACAGCCTCATACCCCATTGGGACAGCTGGTCTGGCTCTTCTGCTACGTGTGACACACAGCTGGGACAGGACAGGATCTATCCAGTGGGCTAATCTTTAATCAGTGCTAGCAGGAAGTCCCAGGTGGATACCAACAGTTGGAGTCAGATTGTTGAGAGCTGTATCTGCATTCCCAGGCACAGACTGAGCACAGAGTGCCAACAGACACTGCTTTGAGGGCACTGTGGCATCCAGCTGCTGCAGAGAGGCAGAAAACCAACCTCAGACCTGCAGGAGAGCAGCAGCACTTGGACAGCACCTTCCTCACCATGGTGGTACCAACCTGCTCTTGCTCAAGCATGCTGATTTCAGAGAGGAAATTAAGCAACTACTTTAAAAGTCAAGAAAAATGATCATCCAATGGCACTGTAGGTTCAGATAGAACCTTATGTTATGAACCTTAGTTTTGTGGTTCTGCATTTAATACTTGCAGAAACAAATTGTACACCAAGGATGAGAACAAGTGGTTCAGATTTTGAGGAAGCCTAAGCAGCTCTCCAGCTTGTGGATTTGACAGAGTCACATCAAGTTTACCAGAATTTGTATACTGCCCTTCCAATGTTAAATTATCTCACACATGCTCTGGAGAAGTGCAGAATACCTCCTCCTCACCCTTTCCACAATCAAAAACAAACACAACTACCACAGGGCAGCAGCTGCCTGGGTCACATTTGCTGCATAACAATAGCTAACAAGGGCCTGTAGCAGCAGCACAACTATAAATAGCATCAGCCAGAGCTTCTGTAAAAAAGGGTTAGGACCACAGCTCTCCCAGTGGATTGGAATGGATGTAGCTGAAGCTCTTAAGATCACTAAAATAAAGGTGAATGAGGGTGAGATTTCTCCTTTACAAGTTGTTCTGTGGCTTGCCTTTCCACCCCAGGCACCTATTGGCAATCAGCAAAGCACAGAGGAGCTCCTTGCAGATACAGCAATCCTGGCTGGCACACAAGGTCTCCTCCTCAGCCCTCAGTCCTTGCTTCTACAGGCAAATCCACCCCCAGCTGCTAAACTCACCACAGAATGTCTGTTCTGCACTGTCTGTTCCAACACTCCAAGGCTTTGCTGCTCTCTTAAGCCTCGAAAGAGCAAACACAGAAATGCACCAGCAGCACAGTCTGGCTCCTCAGCAGCTGAGCCTGGCCTTCAAGGAACACCTCACCTGCAGAGGATCACACAGCACACCCACCACCTACAGCAGGCTAGTGCCAAAAGAGAACCACAAGGCACTGCCAAATACAATCATCTCATTGCTCCCTCCTCTCTGACTTAGGGGATGGCTCCCAGACCCCTCCAGACAGAGGGGCAGCTGAGACCACCTGGAGTCTTGGGCAAGAATAGATGATGCTTGGAATTGGAAAGAAAAGCAGATTGGAAAGTGCTCAATACAGGGCACACATCCAGAGGACTCATTCTGCCCAAGCCAAAACAAGAACAGAGGTTCCTTCCTTCCATATCTGCAAACATGTCCCTGCTTTCAGATGCCCCATCATCCACTTTTTAGGAGATTATCTCCTTTTAAATTCTCCTGAACCCATTCTCCACTAAGCCTGATTTTTTCCTTGGTTTTCAGCAACCCTTCTTTCTACCTCACCTCCAAAAGCTTCCATTGCTCAGTCATAACACAAAACATTGCTGACCCTGGCAACATTACTAGCAGCCCCTGGAGATGGCACATAAGTGCAGATAACAAAATGCAGCAGTGTCTTACACAGGCTACAAAATCTGAACATTCCCTCCAGTGGAATACCAATCCTTCCAAACCCAAAAGAATCATCTGTGACTCTTTCCTCCTAATCTACTCTCCCACACATAGTGATTCTTTCTGGACACCAGGTTCTGAGAAATCTGCATTTAGACCTGATAAATATTTCAGCTGTATCCATCCTGTTTAAGTGATAAGCTCCCAAGGACGGAGGGTCCTTGATTTATCACTTGAAAAGTATCAAAGAGCAGGACATTAACTATTCCTTTTCACATTGCTCAAACCACCAGGCAGCTCTGCAAGCAGTAGAAAGGTTGGAAATATATTACAGACATTTAAAAACATATATACATCAAATGAAATAAAGAGGGATTATTGCCAATATTCACCAAACAGAGGCAGATGCCTTGTGAAGGCTGACCTAGAACAGAGGCTAGATGGAGTTAAAGAATAAAGTAGGTATTTATCAAAAGGCCTCAATGGATCCACCTTGGGCAGTACAAGAGCCCAGCCAGGGCTACACCCAAGATGAACCCCAAATGGTCACAAAATCAATGACTGGTCACAGGGTCTCTCACTTTTATAGGTTCTGCTCCATTTGCATATTGGAGTTCATCATCCAACTATAGCTTTAGGTTATGAAGTCCCATCCCTCTTGTTTTTCTCTCTTCAGCCCACGTTGTTTGTGCTCCTGGGCCTGAGATTTGATCATTTGTCCTTGGTCTCCAGGTAGAGAAGGAATTGTTTTGTCTCCCTGCTCTGTGCAGAGAGCTCACCATACTCTAATATGAAGCCCAGACCCACACACTAAAGCAGCACAGAATCTGAGAAACATAAAAGCTAAACCCTGAGGCATCACCTGAAGAGTGAGGCTGTGGAACAGGACACAGCAAAGGACAGGGATGGCCGTACCTGCACACGAGGGTGGCGATGATGACACACCAGGCCGTGCAGCAGCAGTCAGCGTTGAGGTGCTCCTCGCTCTTGCGGTGGCGGCAGCACAGCCAGAAGGAGTAGAACAGGAGGAAGAGCAGGTTCAGAGCCAGGCAGGAGAGAGCAATGCCACCCAACAGCAGCAGGGCCTGCAGGAACAGAGATGGGGGTCACACCTGGCCACGGCAGGGGAGGCCAGTCAGGGACTTACCTACCAAGGCATACTTTGCTAACAAGCCATTTTGTGTGTTTGACACATTTTTAAAACAGGAATAGGTGATTTTTTTGTCTCACTTGCTCCCCTCTCTTCATCCCACTCAACAAAACCACGTTTTGTACCTCAACAGTGAATAGCTGAGCCATTTTGTCTGTCCCAGTCTGCAAACAGCCTAAGTTAATCAGAGGGCTTCCTCTTTACTACTGATCACAGGTCAGCAGATTTAGAGAACAAAAATAATAATAAAAAAATAGTTCAGCCAGCTGCCTCTATCTGTACAGTTTAATAATCTTCATGAATAAATATGCGAGCTTATTCATTAGAAATCCAAGTGCATGAGTGGGTTTGAAAGGGGGTGGAATTTATTATACATGCATGAGATTTGATTTTTTTTTTTTAAAAATTAATCTCCATGCAATGCTTCTGTTCAAGGTAGACCTAGAATAAATGCTAAACCCCTCCATATACCATCCACATATATAGGTACAACAAGCGTGGATGCTACAGACACACTTGAAACAGTCACAAGTTGAGTTAGTGTGAATTATACCTATTTCTAGTCATGTTCCTGGGAGGAAAGGGAAGTTGTGTTTAACTCCCAATTTATCTTTATTTGAAAAATCCTGCCTAAAATCCAAAAATGCAAACCAATTTTGTTAAATAAAATAAGATTTTTAAAATAAATCCATTCCAACACCATATCTAGCCACACTTTCCCACCTGCATGAATCAAGCAAAAGGATGCCATTTTATCCATAAGATTTTTTTTTGATAAATCTTTGTTAGTGGTGACAAATAACAACTCACTAGAAATTATTTAAATATCTGGAGAGAGTCCAAGTCACTTGCTGCTGCCCCAATATTGGGAATTCAGACACAGATTTGTATCAGCTAACCTAGAACAAAGGCTTGCATTTTCAAACCAGCATCTCTTTTCCTCCCCATGCAGAAATTCCTTAAAGAACATTTATATGCTTCCTCCTGATTGAAACAATAACTTCCTTCTGATCAAAAGGAATACAACAAAGAATGGTGAGATTAAAGTGAAGAACTTTCACAACTGGTGACTGTTTCTAATGGGGTCTGGTAGGAACTTGCTCTTTGTAGGCTTTTCTTTCCCCTTTCCCCTGCTCTGCTCCATAGGTACTCCCTGCTGAGTGATTCTCCTGGCAAACAAGCCACACAAGGTCCTTCCCAGCCAAGAAACACCAGCCACACATAAGGAGGTGCACACCAGCTAAACCCAAGTGCTGCACCCCAGATACTCCATGGAGCCCCTCGCTCTTGGCTTTCCCAGCTGGACAAACCCTCCTGGGATGGGGGGAGCTCACAGGTGCTGCTTTCCTGAACTAAGGAGCAGAAATTCAGGCCTGGTGTGCAAAGTGAACTCTGGGATCTCTCCCAGCCAGGAGTGGGGGTGGAAGGGAACAAGCCCAATCCCCCTTTCCCATGCTTTCTCCAGATGGTGTGAGCTCTGCTGGAGCTCCTCAGCAGAAAGGGGCCTCCGAGAGGGAAGCGGCGCTCGGAGCCCCGCGTTCCCCCACTTCTGAAGCCTTGCCACGAACGAGCACTCCATGCTAATTTCACTAACACATTTGGCATACCAAAGCTCCTCAGGGGTATTCTTTATTTTTTAAAGATGTCAGGCAAAGCTCTCCTGCCCCGCTCGCCTGCACTTCTTTCTTCACACCCTCAACCCTCCTGCACATGCTAAAAGGCATTACTGCTGGAGAGACAAACTCAGCTGAAAAACATCCTCCCAGCAACACTTTTATCAGCAAAAAATCCACACAGCAGCTCCAGATGTAGGGGAACCGCCCCCATTGAAAGGAAATGAAAGGAAATACTTTAAAAGAAAATTTTTAAAAAAGGAAAAATGGATATTAGACTGCCAACTAGCAAGCAACCTGAAGTCCTTGCTTTGAAGGGACACTTAATACATGCTTTAAATTTGCATCTGGCCAAAAGGACTTGGCTGGCCACTATACCACAATCTGCATTTCATTTTCCAGAGAATATTTGTTTTCCATTAATGGATATGTGCCATGACAAGTGAAATCATCCAGCACAGCAGTTATTAATCTTTCTGACTGATGAGTCAGTTTAGGACCCAGGAACTGGCAGGCAGTGAAAGCCTGGTCATAACCAGAGATATTGCTCTGCCTGCTTGTCAGGATTAAACGACGGTATTTAAAAAAGGGGGGGGTTGAGGCTGGATAAACCCTTAGACACTCTATCCTGCACCAGTAAATCTGGGACTCGGTTATCCAAGGCCACATTATCCCAAGTAAATGTAAAATTATGCACTGGGCCTTTTGCCACAAAAGAGCATCAATTTGTCTTCAAACATTTGCTGAGCTATCAGAACCTTTATAGCAAATGATGCATGAACTGCCCTTACAGGAAAATGGAGACAACTCGGAGGAACAGCATTTTACCACTGCACTGACACTAATGGCAGAAGGGGAGACAGAGCAGTCCCTGAAAATGAGAGTAAATCCAAGTGGTATCCCCAGACTGGCAGGAGACAAAGCTACAGTGTGAGGAAGCACTTTCAAAATAAAAGCTGCACACAGGGAAGTATCCACAGGAGCACTGCTAGCTTGGAGAGGCACCATGGAACCTGAAAGCCCTCAGTGCTGTGCACGGGTGGTGCTGCAATGTTAACAGCCTTCCCAGCTCCAGTGTGGTTGCCAGGATTTGTGGTACTTACCACCTGCATGGGAGTATGAAGCCAAAAAAAGGGCAGAAAGCATCTAGAGCCTCATGGAGAGAAAGGTGAAACACAAAGCTCAGCAAAAACATCCTCCACAAAGCTACTCAGGGGCTGGTCAGCTCTTCCACGTGGTACAGTGTTGGTATCATTCCTAAGGACTTATATGCAGATCAGCCTTCAGATTGCTCAATCCCTGCTCTCCAAGACCCTGCCTTACATTACTGGGGATCAAATAAACCAAGATACAGCCTTGTCTGCTGGATGAAAATCCCCCATACGAAACAGCCACTTTCAGCTTGCAAATTCCAAAGGGTGATCCACACTGTTAGTCATCCAAATATATCTATGGACTGTGATCTGCAAGGGTAATTTTAGCTGCTGAAACTGCATTTAAGGGAGGCATATTTCATCCCATCCAACAGATGAAGTCACAAAGAAAAGAGATCTACATAAGAACACAAGAAAAGGGACATACGAGATGTATTTATTTCCTTATAAAGGGGGAAAGCCCAAATAAAGCCACAAGGCACCACAGTGCAGGAGGTAAACTCTGGGCTGCATTCACGTTAAATGTCAAGGTTTACCACATGCATTAAATGTTGTTTGCCCATTACCTGACTTTCCTGTAAAGTGTTGGCTTAGTGACTCTTCTTCACACCACTATGTCCTCTTTGCCATGGAGATAGGTTTACAAAATTAATTCTGAATACACAAGGGCTCAAAATAATCCAGGTGTTTACCAGGTACAAGTTTTACCAATCTCAATTTATCCAACTTCCAATTACCACACTCTTTAAACCTTAACTGCAGTGACAGCAGCACGGAATAGTGAGAAGCTCTTCACATGGAATAGATGATTGCTATTTTACTGCTACTTGGAAAGTCTACCAAAACTCCTCAAGAAACTTGAGAGCAAAGCTGAAGCCTTCAGGTGGTTCCTGAGAAGCACTGCAGTTTCATTTTTAATTTTCCATTGATGATTTTAAAGGTATTTTATCTTAAAACTTCGTAATTTCAGCCCACAGAAAAAAAAGGGCTAGTTTTGAGCACCTCAAGAACACAGCTGTCTTAATCACTGCCAGATTGAGAATGGTTTACCTTAAAGTTAGCTTTTGCCAAAAGAAAGGCTTTCCATTGAATCTGCAGCTAGTATTCTTTCTGTATTTCCATGCAGTGACTTGAGATAGTGATAATAAAACAGAGAGAAGAGGTTAAAGGAGTGTGGGAAGAGAAAAACGTTCACCCAGAAGAACAAATGAAGCAACCTGGGCTGCTGCCAAAGGAGCACTCATCTCTATTTATTCCATGAAGGACGGAAGTCATCTTAGCAAGAAAAGAAACTGCTGTGGGATACTGTCATGCCTACACTACTTCCTACACCCCTTTTTTTTTTCTTCCAGACTTCAGGACATCTCTCTAAAAAGCTTATGTACTCACAGATGATAAGCATTTATGTTCTACCAAGCTGACTAGTTTATTAATTTTTTTTTTTTTTTTTAATGCTGGCAACACGAGGAACACCCTGACCTCCTCATCAACTTGTTCTGAACACGCTGTGTGTTCAGAGACTTGATTTTCACTACTTAAAAAAATGCTGTACGAGGTGTTTGTTGAGATACTTGAGTGTCTTGGGATGTCACTCGTCCCACAGCCCCTCCAGAAGGGTAGGGAACACAGGCAGCCATGGAATGGCCAGTGGAAGGTGGGGGAGGATGTGGAAAGCACTGCTGATGTCAGCACTAAAGCATCCCTATCTCCTCACAGGGACAGGCCTTCCCAGGCCAATTACAGTGCTCAGCACTGTGCAGGAGCAAAGCTGGGCAGGAAATGTGCTGTGGAAGAGGCTTTTCCCACGGTACTGAGATGAATTCTCTTCCATGAGGGATCCCTCTGCAACAGGGAAGAGCACCATGGAAACAGAACAGGTTCCACTGTCTCATCCCCTTCTACAGACATCTCCCACAGAAAGCACACTGGTAAGGGAGTGCAGATTACAGATATATTTAGGGCAAGTCCACACTGGAACAAGCAATATAGGCCAACACTTTGCCTCTAGCTTTTTTTGGCTATTGGCTTTCCTTTCCGGAAAGCAGGAAATGCCAAGGATTGTGTCATGCTTTTTTTCCTGTTTTTTGTAAAAAACACCTTAAGACAATACAGCAGACACATTGGAAAAAAAACAGATCTGCAGCTGAAACCTATGTTAGCACAACTCCATCACACAATTCCATTTACCAAGTTGGTTAAATGAACGGGCCAGTTTCCCCAACACTGCAAAGCTCTCTACAGAGGCATGGGCATTATATAGTTAATTGG
Source organism: Urocynchramus pylzowi (assembly GCA_013397555.1). NCBI lineage: Eukaryota > Metazoa > Chordata > Aves > Passeriformes > Fringillidae > Urocynchramus > Urocynchramus pylzowi. The sequence continues at coordinate 710,689 of VZRH01007898.1, read as the reverse complement.
TATTAGAGCTGTGAACTAAAGCCACTTTAATTACAAATGAGTGTTCACACAGGGTTTTAATGTAGTTTAACTAGAATGGCCATAATTCAGTGTAGTTTAGTTCACTTTAGTGCATTTAAAGTGGTTTAACTAATCTGTTTTGAATTTATTTCTCCAGTTAATTCAGATTAATTTCTCAAGTGTAAGCAACAACTAAGAACAAAGCTAGGTTGATTAAAGATTCATCATCATTTCCTCCATACTAACATTGTGACCCCTTATTTCATAATTAAAGACTTTCAACTCTGCCTTTATATTTGGTCCAATTCACAGAAGCCAGCAGTGTAAAGGCCAAAAAAAAACCAATTTGCTGATCCTTGGCTCATTGCAGCAACCAACTCAATAGAATCACTGCTAGGGTTTTGAGAGCTGTGGCTGGATAATACATAGCCCAGGTATGTCTGCACACCTCAGCTGCCACATGTTACATGTGGGCAGGTGCTAGATTCATCAGAGCAGCTCATATCACACACCAAAGAGAGATGGAAAGCCCAGACTAGAAAGGATTTGCTTAACAATTGGGTTGGATATTTTTTCCTGCCCATGAATGCAGATCTAAGCTGTGCTAATCAGCAGTAAACACTAGAGTCCTATTGGGTTGAAGTCAAATAACAATGCATTTATTCCCTTAGTTGTTACCAACTCAGCAATCTCCATCTTACACAGCAAGGAAATGTTCCCAGGGGTAAGAGGGTCCTCTAAATTGGATGTTCTTATCCCTAGTTTCTCCACAGTGCTGGCTGAAAGCCTCTGTGCACTACAGCAATGAAAAGAATGAGACACTCTCACCAAACTCAGTTTCCACTGACAGGTCCCCACAGACTAAATCTTTATTAAATGAGGCTTAGCTCAGAACTGGCAGCTTGTCAAATGAGCATTCTCGCTGAAAAGGCGGATTTCCTTTCTGGGGATTCTGCAAATTCCCTTGCAGGACTCTTGAAAAAAAACCACACCACCACCACCACGGATACATCAGAGTTCCAGCAGGTCTTTGCCCCAAATCCCAGACCAGCAAAATGTGTAAGGAATCCTCATGGGAACAGGCCTTCAGCTTTAGAAGTTTATTTCTTCCTAGTATTCCCAGCTGGACAAAGTTACAGCCATTAGTTAATTTTGTTAAAAGGCAAGAGTCAGATAATTTTTGGGGATATTGAGGTGAAGGGCACCAAAAGGGTAGCTGGAGGAATTTGGCAGGTATCCTGCACCACTCACATCCACACTCAGCTTGCCCAGCTCACCCATGGCAGACCCACACAACTCCACCAGACATTCCTTTCCCACAGCAGATTAGCTCACACATTCCCACCTGACAGCAGCTCCTCTCCTTGAGGTCTTTTAGAAGCCACTTGACTTCCTTGGTTAGAAAACTGTATCATCCATTAATGCCTTAAAACACAGGCTTTTTTTACAAGGCAATTTTCCAGCAAAGTGGATAATGGAAAGAAACCCCATGCTATAAAGGAAGTATGAATTTAATGCTCCTACAACTCAGGGCTAAGCAAGCACTGCCTGTATAACCTGGCTGGTGCTCAAGTGCTGTATAAATTCCCATGCCAAGACAATTCCCCATCCCCAGCCCTCCAGCAGGAGCTCAGCTTTGCTCCTGCAGGCCTGGAACTCCCTGAAGGAAAGACGTGGCACTGCCTGCAGGCAGGGATCTGGGCACAGTTGCAGAGCCCAGCACGTGAGGCAGCACTGGTGTCTTAAAAAAAGAAAAAGAAAAAAAAAAAAAAAAACGGAAAAATNTATAAATTCCCATGCCAAGACAATTCCCCATCCCCAGCCCTCCAGCAGGAGCTCAGCTTTGCTCCTGCAGGCCTGGAACTCCCTGAAGGAAAGACGTGGCACTGCCTGCAGGCAGGGATCTGGGCACAGTTGCAGAGCCCAGCACGTGAGGCAGCACTGGTGTCTTAAAAAAAGAAAAAAAAAAAAAAAAAAAAGCAGGAAATGCTTAGGCCTGAAGCCCAGTGATTTAATCCAATTTCCATCCTTTTTTCCCTACCCCCTCCTACAATGTGCACTCTCAGAGACAATACACTTCATTTAGAGGGGAAAAACATGATCTCTCCTAAGTGCCTGTCCTTACACTCTATCAAGCCAAGTGCTGGGACACTCTTTTTTTTAATCTATGATGGCCATTCATGCTTTGGCACAGACAGCAGCCTCAAGGATTTTCTTCCAAGGCCCCAGCTGTACAGAGTTTGTGCTTTACTCCACGTTAGCTGTTCTTCAGCTATTGCTGCTCCATATTAGATCTGGGTTTCAAACCCAAGTGCTCATCCTGCCCCCTGTGAATTTTAAGAATTCTCCACAAAGATTGGGCCTTCCCCTAGAGGTAATTACGTGCATCATCTACAAGTCTCCTGCTCTTCTGCAGAACCCAAACTCTGTTCTTCCCAGGAGACATGCCACCACTTCAGATTAAATGCAGTATTTAGGCTCACAGCAACTTCTTGATCTTCTTAATCATCTCTTCTTAAACCAGACAACCAAATCTGAACTGATCGGCCACTATGGAGTTTGAAGACACTGAGCCCAATCCTCAGCTCTGATGTCCTGGCAGGGAGGTCACTGCAAGCTGCACACACCAGTCATCAGTATTTTGCCATTTCTATCAGGGAGAGGATAAACAAGGCCCTGGGGAGGGAGAGGAAAGAGCACAGAAATGAACAGAGCCACCCCAAAGTGGAACAGAAAACAAGTCTTTGTCCCAGTTGTGGAAACTTTCTCCAACCAAACCAACAGGGTTAATAATGTTACAGGGTTAGCCCATGCCATCAGCAGGAATGCAGTGTTTCCATGAGCATGACCACTGTAGATCATGTGGTTCTGCTCCCTTCTGCCACTATTTTGCATTATTTTGAACGTGCTGGTTTGTCTTCAGGCACTATTTTAATCCCATTTATGTCTTGAGATTTGGCGCTGAGCAACTACAGCTGCACACTGTAAACTCAAGCACAACGTTTGCTGCACTGAACCACAAAAGTTATATAGAATAACAGAGAGAGAATCCAAATTGGAATGGAAACTCTTAACATCACATTGTTACTAATGTTAGACTTGAAAGGCAACTTAATGTTGCCTTTTTTTTTAATGTATACAACTTGTTCCGTATCATTAGCACAATGAAGAGGTCTCTTTCTAAACTGCAGCTATTAGGAAAACGTCTAAGTGAGAAGCTCTAGCACACACTTTGGCATTTGAAGACACCAGAGTTAAAAAAAAATTAAATTAATTAGAAGGAAAATAGGTACTTTCTAGCCAAGATTACAAATCCACCGCAAATGGCTTCATAAACTGCTTTTATTAGCACTGAACGTACAGGAGGGTAAGCAGCAATAATTTGGCATCTGCATTTATGTGTCAGTGATGGCAATGGGTCATTTTAGTGTACTCAGGTGTCTTTGACAGGGAGACACATCCAGTTTGCAACCTGAAGTCAATCCTCAGCATAAGGAGCAAGAAGTTTTGGAACAACACGAAAATAACCAACAGGAAAACAACAGAGCACTGAGTTTCCATAATATTTACCCTATCCAGCCTCACTGGGATTTGTCTACACAAGTGCAGCAGGTCAAAAAGCTGTTTACACAGCAAAAACTTAGTGCAGTTCATAATGCACCGCAAGCCTACTACAGGGTGAGAGAAACAGCACTCCTGATTGCATTAGCAAACACCCTGGTGTGGCTGCCCCAAGGACTGACCTCTGGGAGGGGACAAAGAACAAAACCAAAGGCACACTGCCCTACATCTTCAGAAAGTCATGGCCCACTGTGCTACAGCCAGCAGCCCACATGACATCTTCCTTAAAATAATTTGTATTTGAAGTCAGCTTCAATGCAGCATGTCGGTCATGTGGAGAGGCCATGAGGAGCTGGGAAGGGGTGATATCCCATAGGGACAGCTTCTCTGAGCTGGGGAAGGGAGAACAGAGACCTCTGACCCATCTATTGACTGTGGATCCCACTGACCTCCTTGCACAAACAATGCAACGTGCCTTTTAACTGCCAGAGACAAACAGGTGCCACGCTTCTCACCATAAATTCACTCCAAACTGCCTCTTTCAAGACTCTATAGTCAGAGTTCAAAAAAAGAAATAATTTTTTAAAAAAACAGGGGAAAGAAAGGGAGGAAATCTCTTCCTTCAACTTAAAACTGCACCTTTCCTTCTCACAAAAGAGGCTCCTTCATGTGCAGGAAACATTTCAATTTCAACTCTTCTTTAGTTTTATTTTGAGGTTGAGTTGCCTTTTTTCCTTTTCTTTCTTTAAAGAAGAAAACAGCTCTCAAAAAAAAACNAAACTGCACCTTTCCTTCTCACAAAAGAGGCTCCTTCATGTGCAGGAAACATTTCAATTTCAACTCTTCTTTAGTTTTATTTTGAGGTTGAGTTGCCTTTTTTCCTTTTCTTTCTTTAAAGAAAAAAACAGCTCTCAAAAAAAAACCCCTCAGGGACAAAGACTACCAATACTCACTACTGAGAACCTTCAAACCTATGAAAAAAAAAAAAAATACCATAGAGGGACTAACAGAGGAAGCAGATTAGAAAAAACCATCCAAGCTAGCCAAGACCCACCACAGTCACAGCTGGAGCCCGTGTTTCTGCACCACTGACAACACTGGGAGCGTCATTAACCGCTTCTCCTCAGCCTGTACAAGGGAGGCTGGGGAGCTAGGAAAGGCCTCCTGCAGGCTCCTGGCCAAATGTGAGAAGGGATTAGGGCCTCCTCAGGCTGCTGCCCTGAAGGGAAATGCAATCTGAATAGGGAGTTTTCTCTGCAGCTCTTCCCACCAGCAGTGCAGAGCTGCAGATGCTCCTCTCAGCAGCCAGAGTCAAGTTCCCCCTCAAGAGCAGCATTCTGGTGAGCAGTCACTGCCTCAGCCCTCTGCTTCTGCTCCCCAGCATCATCCTGATAAAAGGGGAGCACACACTTTTTAAATTCACCTCCTGAATGCCATTCCTGAGTGAACAGGGGCACAGCTAACAGCAGATGCTCTTATAGATTAAAACCCTTGCAATTACAAGGCAAATCTGATGCCCCAACACATATCCACAGAGGGCATCAATCTCACCCTGTGGCTCTGCTTCTGAGCAGCTCTTCTTGCAGTTTCTTCATTTCCCCACGGGGCTGGGGGAAGAGGGAAATCTGTCTCCTTTCAACTGTTTCAAAGCTGTTTAACTCTCTTAGGGTTTGCCTGCAAAGCTGAAAGCTGTCATGGACCACTGGCCTAAAAAAATTTAAAGTACTTGGTTTATATCAACTATTTAAAGATAAACACACTTCACTTTTAGCTTCCTTTACACAACCAAGTTTGGGAATACACAGGACACGGGGCTATTTGGCTGTAATAGAGGTTACATCAGTTAAAAGGAGGAGGTGTTTGCCCCACTGTGTCCTAATAGGATTTTTCATTAGTTGCTTTGCTTTCCCATGACATACACATCATATTCACTAGAAATCAATGCATTTTATAGGTAATTTAATACACACACAGCCTGCCTTCAGAGATCCTTTTATCCTGCTCATGAGATCAGTGCTGCTGGGATTCCTCGAGTTCCTGCACTGATATTCGTTCATTCAGCAATTCTTCTGAACCACAGAGATTGATTTTTCAGGAAAGTTCCCAGAGTTCTCTTAGAGGTTCTGCCTGCACTTATGTCATGGCTATATTTAAAGAAGGAATCCCACTAAAGTGGTTTATAACGTGCTCTGGCAGGACAGTGTAGACAGACCTAAATCCTATTAAGCTACTTAAGTTGCTTTCCCCCCTCTGAAGTCATCTGTCAAATGCTGGTCCTAGACACAGCAGCCAGCTATCAAACTGGCTTATCAAGAGCCATGCTTAAAACACCAGACAAAACTATAAAATGCAATCATCACACGCATGAGGAAGAGAAACTGGGGCAGTGTGCTGTTCCAGTAACCTCCTGGGATCCCAGAGGGTGGAGAAGGCTGGTGATTAGCTTTTCATTACAGTTAGATTGTAACCCACTTGCACACCACTGGACCTCATTAAAGAGAAAATAAGAATGACTGTGTCTTTAGTGCTAGCCTTGACTCTTCTGAAAGCACTGTATGGACAATACATGAATGTGAAGCATACTTTTAAAACAGAAATCACACTAACAGGGCAGGAGGGGGTACCTGGCAAAACAAAGCACCATTCAGCCTTAACTCAGCACCCCACAGAGAAGGGGGAAAGCAGCATTCATGGTTATTTCATCTCCTTTTTCAGTAACTCAAAAATAGGCACCACAGAGTCCTGAAAGGTTAATTCCCATAAATGTTAAATGTCCACATTTAGAGCTCCAGCTTTATAGCATTCACTCCACTATGTCAACATGTCACTGCTGCTGTGACAACACGCTACTGAGATTTCAGAGACAAACCTCAATTCCACACATTCCATACAATAGTAGAAAACAATAGGCTGGAAAAGACCTCTGGAGGTCACTGTAGTGCAACCTGCTGCTTGAAGCAGGGCCAATTTAATAGATGGGGTTGCTCTGAGTCTTGCCTGGGCAAGTTTTGAGTGTCTCTAATGCTCGAGTACCCAAAGCTTCCCTCACCCTGCTCCTGCACCACAAAGAAAAATGCTAATAAGTGACAGCACCCATGTTCCATTTTCCATTTCAGCTTGAGGTTGTTGTCTCTTGTCCTTTTGCTGGGAACCTCTGAGAAGAGCCTGGAACCATCTTCTCCAAGTCCCTCCTTCAGTTATGCAAAGGCCACTCACAGATCTGTCATCTCTCCTTCTCCTCTCCAGGTGAAGGGTCCCAAGTGTCCCAGTCTGCCTTCACAGGTCAGCCTCTGACCATCTCAGGGGACTCCCCCTACACATGCTCCAGCTCATCAGCACCTCTCCTGCACCAGGGCCCCAAGGAACGAGGCAGTTACATGGCATTTCTGCTGGCACACAACTGGAAGAGAGTCCATGCATGTGAAATGGCTGATGACCCCATTTTAGGGCTACTTTTAGCTTGCTTACAGGGCTGGGCAAAGCACAAGCCTCCAGAGCTTGGGTTTGCCTCCAGTTGTACATCCCACCCCACCTGATAGGGTCACCAAGCACCAGGAGGTGACAGATTTGCCCCACACTGGGTGTGATAAAAACAGCAAGCACCATCAGAGTCTGAGAGACTCAACAGCATGCATGTTATTGCTCCACACAATACAATGAGACAGCTGAGGGCAGAGAAGAGGAAAGCTAGGGAAAGGGTAAAAGCAGCAGTAGAGAAGTTACATGCTTCAGACTGAAAACAAGGCACCTCGGGAGTTATTCGGGAGCCCAACTGCAGGGATGCTCCTGCATCCCATTGGCTGCTGCCTCGAAGAGCTGCACAGCAACGAGCCCGGAGGTGGAGGCTGCCAGCTCGCATGAGAGCTCCCAGCTCCCAGCTCAACCCCTCCCCTCAGCCCCAGAGCCCGCCCGGCTCATCCTGCCCAGCTCAGCTGATCCCAGCATTGATCCCCGTCCCAGCCCGGGGTCACTCAGGGAGACAGCCAAAGGAGACAGGACCTTGGTTAAACAAAGGAGCAGCCACACCAAGTTATCACAACAAGAATAGAGGATAACCACGTTTTATCTTCATCCACAGCTCAGGTTGAAGCAGGAAGGTGGAACTGCAGAAATAAGGAAGGGGTGGAGGGGAAGGGGTAAGATGTGCAGCTGTGCTTGTGCCTGACACAGCTCAGAGAAGTGCTGACACCCAAAAGGGATTAATACTCCTCGAAGGTAGCACTACACTGCACAAGTGCTGCTTCTGTAGGTGTTTCACTCCATTAATTTAGGAAAGTGAGGAAGTGGTCTGTACAGAGAAAGTTACCCAGCTTCAGCTTCCCTGTGAAAGGGCTCCAATCCAGGGTTCCAGACCACACCAAAGTTTACAGTAGAAGATCAGAATTCTCAAAGAGCAAGCAGGAGAGAGCACAGAAACTGGCATCATGTGGGAAAGCAGCTGATCCAGCTGCTGGGCTCAGCACAGCCACAGAGCAGGTCAGGAAGCCTGCTAGGGATGTGGAGGAGCAAAGCTAGCTCTAGTGCCTGAGCAGCATAGCTTACAGCAGGAGAGCTTGTTACAGCTTCCCTCTTGCACAACAACCTAAACCAAATCCCCAGGAGACCCAAGCAAAAATTAATCTAAGACACAGAACTCGAACGCAATGATTTGCAGGCTCTAGCACAAGAAATAGCTTGAATTCTCTCCATCCATACCCCAAGTCATTATCTTCCAGGAGCATTTAGAGCTAAGAAACGAATGAACTCCTCTGGCCTATTTCCCAGTCTGTGCAGGAACAGCTCATCTTCTGAGCAGTCACTATTGATCAGGTGCATCTGCTCAGGCAGGGAAGTCCCACAGGGCTCAGTCCAAGCCTGCCCCACTCAGTGACTCGGGGAGGGGAAAGCAGCAGCACCTCTCCCTTTTTGCCATTACACAACTGCACTTACAGCAATTGTTTATGCAGCCAGGAATACATACCTGCTTCCCACTATTTATAAACCACTGCAGAAACAACTGTGTTTTGTGTCACTGCCTGCCCTAAATTGCCTGCCCCTCAGCTGATCAAACAGCACCAAGGCAGATGAGAAGCACTAGCATGAAGTCAAATAGATAAGTTTGGTTCCTGAACACCCAACTCTGCACTGAAACAGGAGGCCCTGAAGCAATCCATGCTGCCAGCTCTGCTGAGGATAGAACAAAGAGCAGATTTAATATCTTAAAGACAAAACCCACAGATTTCCTGCATGCAAACATATACACACCCATTGCTGCTATGGTTGTCTCAAACAGGGAAAAGCTCCAAGAAATACAGCACCTTCATATACTTTCTTGTCAGAGAGGAGTAGATCCTGCCACTCTACTAAGTACTAAAACAATTTAAAAGTTTTTAGGGACTGAGTGTCATTTGAAATCTGTCACATCCACTGTTGGTTGCTTTGAGCAAAACTACTTGTAAAGACATTTGACAAGCAGACAGCTAAATATTAGATTTCTTTATTACTTTGGCAGTAGCCAAAAAGGTCTGTAATCATTTACATGGGCACAGTTCTCAAGCTTATAAATTACTGTTATTTCTGAATCAACTTACTTTTACTTCAACAAGAAAAAAAAGAAGTAAAAAGCATAGTTTTAATAAGTGAGATCTCTCCAGTTTTGACAAAGCACTACTTTCCTCATTAACAGCTGCTGCTACATATGAAGGTGTCAGACTTTTTTTTTCTTCTCCAACATCACAGCTGAACATTTAGCAACAGAAGAAAAACAAGAAAGCCACCATGAAAAGTTGTGACAATTGAGCCTGTGACAGGTAGTGTGGCTCTCTCTGGGCTCAAGCAATCACTCACCACCATCACTGGTGTGGTCTCTGAGCTGGAGACAATGCCACTCTTACTAGAGCAGCCAGGAAAAGGAAACAGTAGGCAGCACAGCAGCTTCCAAAACCTGCCATTTACCCCATCCACAGAGGGAAGACAGCCAGCTTTTCCTCTATTTTTTTTCTCCTTTTACAAAAAAGGCTGTAAATCCCTATGTCCTCAAGTGAGACTGACTTTGATAGCCACTACACAAACACCAAGACGTGTTGTTTAGGTGAACTACCCAGAGGTCATCATCTCCCATCTGACCTGCTGGAGCAGCGAAGCACAGCAGACACAGCTCCACACTAACAAGCAAGGCTATTTCTGCTGCTGTGCTTGATGATCAAAGCTTCTCCCTAAAATAATAAGATCCCAGGGTCTTCAAGACCAGTTTGGTAACAGCTAAGATGGGAAGAAGACCCTTCCCTTTCAGGAAGCAAACACCACACAAGCTTTGTGTCAAGCTGATGCGCAGCAGCAAGAACGCCTTATTAAAACCTGCAACTAACTTAATCAAGGAATTCTAATATTCATAACTGAACTTAAAAGCACTACCCTCTGGGATACCAGAGAATTTCTCCTCAAAGACTGTTCACCTCATTGACAGTCATGTCGCTTTTCATAATCTTGTTCACAAATTCAATCAAGCTCCAGATAAAATCTAATCAAGTTGGACAAGCTGAATTGCAAGGGCTGTCGTTTCAAGTCCTCTAACAGGAGGTCAGCTCAAAGTAAGCCTCTGATGTCCCAGGACTTGAGCAGGATTATTTCATGTAGTTCATTGCTGTAGGCACCAAAGATCATTTTAGCTCCCCAAACTATTTTTAATACTCACTCTAGTGGAGCATTTGATCTCTAGACAAGCTAGGTTTAGTCTTCAGTCTTTTTTGCTCAAATGCTCAGCGATTTCTCCAGGCACAAAAGTGGCTCTCTCAGGTACAGGAAAGAATAGCTATTCACAAAACTTCATTAGTATAATTGTTCTTCAACTGAAGTTTGTCCCTCTGGAAAACATCACCATCCTTGAGAACTACTGCTAGTCTGGAGATACTGACCATTCCAAAGTAAGTATAAAAGCACCCAGACTGCCAGGGCAAAGCACTAAGGAAGACCTCATCATTCACACTTAAGACATGCTGGTCACTTTGGTCTGCCCTCTGGAGACACCCTTTTCCTTTTCCCCTCAACTGAAAAAACAAAATTTAAGCCATAGCCAAGATTTAGATCCTTTGTCTATTCCCCAGCAAACAGGCACTAGGAAAAATTTACTCCCATAAAAATTAAATGAGAGAAGAAGCCTTTTTATAATTATTCAATCCAGACTAAAAGATTCATGAAGCATGAACATAACTTATGATCTTGAAAATAAAACTCTTAACTCTTTTGAATACAAGCTGATATTGTAAGAAAAAAATTACTCAAGTGGTTCTTGACTCTAAAATTAACTTTAAATTCCATCTATAGAGCCCAGGAATCACTGGATAACACTTAAATACCATACATGACAGTGTGACATTGCAAACCAATGTGACCAGGGTTAAAGCATGTGGCTGTCACCTCACTGCCTTCCTTCTGTTCACCAAGCACGACAGAATCCTTATNTGCAAACCAATGTGACCAGGGTTAAAGCATGTCCAGCCACATTCCATATGTGGCTGTCACCTCACTGCCTTCCTTCTGTTCACCAAGCACAAAAGAATCCTTATTCAGATTAAAGATCTGATGCAGATTCAAAGCAACTCTATGAAGGTGGTGTTGATGAAAAAATGCTTTCATAACAATATTAGCCACAAACTTTATTATAACTAAAATCTTAAGAGGAGAACACCCTTTTTTCCCATCATCATACTCCCGTGGATAACAAGACAATGAATGGTCCCACTAGCCAAACTGTGAACGCTTGAAAAGTGATTATTTCTCAGCTACTGAACAGATAAACAGAACAACCAAGTTTCCAGCCAGCAAGCCACCCCCCTTCTTCCTCTTGTTCAGCATGTGTAGCTCAGGTCATTTCCGATTTTGATTCCAGCAGGAAGAGCTATTTCAGCCAGTGCCCAGAAATAAGAAACTCAGAAACCCAGACTCACTGGCTGCACTGCATTAAAAAAGCACTAGGAAAAAAGGCCACTGATTAAAGGGAGGCTGCCTTTATCTCCAACACACCAAGCATCTGAAAGGATGTTCCCTCCCAGACATTTCAATGTATCAATCTTGCTTCCCTTCCTTTTTTTTTTTTTTAAATAAAGTCTCTATAAAATAAAAGAAAGTGTTTGTTCATTTAACTGTTTATCCAGCCAGCTTCAAAATTAAAATATTTCTGCCCTGTTCTACCAGGTTGGTCCCTGGTGACTATCACCTGCATTTTACATAACACTATCTCTTCCTAGAAACTAAGCTTTAGGGAAAATGTAAGTAAGGAAGCTCGAGCCTATTTATCAGGCCTGACACTTCCTGTCAGAATGCAGCCCTGGAAAACCATTTCCCTGACAAATGGATGGGCCTGAATTGAGTTGCACAGCCTCATCACTCTTCTAAAGAGGTACAACTCTGAAGAGGGCTTCAAAATGCAGATGGACTTGCAAGAGGGGAGCTTGCAGGGAAGGTGGGGACTGGAGCTACGTTACAGACACCAGCTGAGCCCCAGGGCTCTGGTGAAGAGCCATCTGTGCCACTGCTTGTCCAGCTGTGGAGTGGCATTACACCCCCACCTCAGACCCTGCCACACAGAACAGCCACATCCCATTTCACAGGCCACATCCAGCACATTGGTGAGGAGCAGAGGCACATCCACCACCAAGGAGAGCATCACATCACACATAATCTACTGCTGTGGAAGGGGAAAACTGATCACCTGCTCACGTGGCAACAAGAACTGCTCAAGACTGTTAAAGTGATGGAGAGTGTGGTCTTAAGGGCAGAGGGAAACACAGGAAGAATCAGCTCTGAGAAGGATGGGTTGTTGTTAGCACTTCAAGAGGAATATTCCCTGCTCAGCTACAATTCTGCAGGTCACAAATGAACCAGAAATAAAATGCTATTACAGACCCTTTCCCCAGCAGTCCAGTGGGTCTTTCTATTTGCTTTCAGCATTGTTTCCAACTCCAAACCAGAAAGAAACCATAAAGGGCAGGAAACAGCTCATCTATAAGCCAAAACCAGAAGTGCGGTTTTTTCCATGATGGTTTGAAAAAAGCTATGGTTTAGGAAAGCCTATGGGGTCACATGAAGACAGAAGTCAGCCAGAAACCTTTTATTTGGTTCCTGATTTCTGCTTCTTGATTGAGCACTCCAAGATATTCCAAAAGGGAGATTCAACACAAAGCCTGCCAAGTCCCACACTTTTCCACCCAACTCTCAGTGCTGAAGCACTAGGAAGGCACAGGGACTTCATTTCCATGCCAGGTTTATGCCAGGCCAGGGTTATAACAATTCATCAGCCACAAATATCCAGTGCTTCCCTCCTGGATCAGATGTTCAGTCTGGTTCACTGGGCAGCTGTTCAGACACCCTGGCCCTGGCTGGCAGGGCTGCTCCTGTGCATACCAGGCCTAGTTACACTATAACTGGAACCAGACCTACCTCTGAGCTGCTGTGAAAACCTGTTTGCAGCCTGGTCAGTCCCCTGATTTAATCACTGAGCAGCCCCAGAGTGCAAAATGTTCCAGCCACTCTCCTGGACCATGACCTCAGGAACCACAAATTTCCACTTCACACAGGTGTGATTAAAAGCTGCAAATTTTATTAGGAATGGGAGAGTCACGTCAATGTTAGAATTCCCCATACAAGACCTCAGATTTAGGTGCCATTTACACAAAAAAAAAAAACCTCAGTGTTGAAACCACAATTTTGCACTATTTCTCTGCTGAGGTTCTTCCTGTCAGTGCCTACCATAGACAAATATCCATGTTCACAGCCCAAATCTAATTTTAAATCATGCTGAGTATGTTAGAATACAGTACTATCCATTTCTTTATCTTGTTCAACAAGCAAAATAGAAATGTATTTATTCCAAATGGGTGCTGGATGCAGTTTCACCAACACACATTGCAGCACTGATACAGCAGAGCCATTCCATGGGAAATCAGGACAAAAAAAAAAAAGTCTTTAATGTCATTAAAAAGTAAAGGAGACTCTGAGCACACAGTTACAAACAATGGTCAGAATCTCCCTCCCCATATTGTTCAAAAAAGAGATCTGCAACTCTGCAGAGAAACAGACCCATTTTTCAGAGATTCAGATCACAAGTACAAACCTTGCAGCAAAGTTTGGGCTCCATACAACTATGGGATTTCCTGGGATTTCAGTGTACACACAGACAAACCTAAAGTCAATTTGTTTGCATGGATTTCTACAACATAAAGATGTTTGGGTTTGATTGTTTGGGGGTTTTAAAAACAACTTCAAAACTCTCATCTAACTTGTAAGGAAAGTGACAACACTAAAATTTTCTCCTGGGCTCTTTGAGTATATCTAAGCACCTGCATGTTGCAAAAAGAATCTAAATAAAAAACCACCAGCAACAACAAAACACACAAACCACACAGGACTTGAGAACATGCAGTTTATCTGGGTTATTAGAAAAAACAGTCTTTCCAAACACAGTACAAGGGAGGAAATATTTTTGCAATGCTCCACAGTTCCCAGAAGAGAGACCTCTTCTAGCACCAGCCAAGCCTGTGCACTGCAGACTCGGACAGCACCAAACCCTTGTGCACTTTAGAGATGCAGAAGAGGAAGTGGTGACACTTCAGGCAGACAAAGCTTTCCTTTTAAGTCCAGGATTGAAAAAAGTGCAAGACAGCAGAATTGTAAGTTGCTCGATCATAATTCTAGCAGGAAACACTCTGCTCTTATCAGCATTGCTTCAAACCACCCTTGTTATGCTAATCCAGTAACTGGTGAACGCTGAAGCGCCCTTGATAGAGGACCATTGTGAGAAAATAGTCCTTCAACATTTGTTTTCACAGCAGCTACATCTGGGAAGGAATTACTGCAAAGCTTCTACCTCTCAGCAGAACACTGCTTGGATCAGTTTGAGAGGCAGAAACGCAAGGTCCACATGCCCCGTTGAAGCTTTAGCTGCTTCACAGACCCACACCTTGCCAAAAAGTGCAGCCCAGCCCTCTGCACTGAGCCGTGTGTCACTGGGACACACAAAGTCCCTGTGCCTCCCTCGTGCTGCAGCACTGAGAGTTGGGTGGAAAAGTGTGGGACTTGGCAGGCTTTGTGTTGAATCTCCCTTTTGGAATATCTTGGAGTGCTCAATCAAGAAGCAGAAATCAGGAACCAAATAAAAGGTTTCTGGCTGACTTCTGTCTTCTGGGCAGATTTCCTTACCTGGGATTGCTGCTCCAGTCTGGCCTGCAGTTAGCACAGCCAGCAGCTCCCCTGCTCCTGTCACCCTGATCACCAGAGGGGAAAGCCTTCATCCTGACATGCCTCCAGCTGCTCTGTGAGGACCATTCCATGCACAACTTACATAAAGCCATGAGGTACACTAAACACCAATTTTGTCTAGAAAAAAAGTGAGCCCCACAAGCTAAAAGCAAAAGTTGTGCCTTTTATAGAAAGCACTGACTGCAAATTGATTTCTTTACTTGTGATAAACTTATCCTTTGCAACTTTTCACTGTGTATTTCACTGGGAAATTTAAGCCACTTTGGACACTTGCTGTTGATAATGGAGACTTCCCCCACTTCTCCACCCACTAAAAGATAATTCATCTCAACTGCAGTTCTGCATTCTGAAAGCATCACATCCTCCCACCAACAGACAGCCTCACCAGTCAGCAGTCCTGGGCCTTTGAGCTTGAAACCTTAAACACACTGAAGCCTTCCTTCAGAGGGGCCACAACACTACTCACTGAGGCCAAAACTATAAAGTAGAAGGAGGAAGTAGATTTTCTTTCACATCCCAAACTGGCTGATAGCTCTCCCCTCACAGTGTAATCCTGAGCTATTCTTCCCACCAAATCCCTTTTCTCTTGTCCCTACCTAGGTATGCTGAGATTACTGCATTTATTGTGTATTTCTGTATCTTACTGCTACCTTTGGATTAATAACCAATGCTCTCTATCCATGAAGGTAAGACAGAAGTGCAACAGCAGAAGAGCTTGACAGGCCAAGCCCAAGGTGTTGCACAGCCACCCAACAAACTTCAAGGGAAAAGCTTCTTCAGTCAGAACAGCCGCTGTGATCACAGCCCCGACAGAGCACAGCCACCAGGGGAGGATTCACCAGCACCTGCTGAGGAACAGTGCTCCTGCTCACCAGATCCCCACCTGGCCTTGGGAGGGACTTGCACTTCTAGCCCACAAACCAGGCCCTTTTTCTTTCCCTAATATGTTCACAACTACTGACTGGCAGATTTTGGGTTACAGTGCCTTTCAGAATGAAAAGCCAGGAGCACAGACTCTTCAGCCTGCTGTTCTAAGCTTCACATCTCAGGTTAGAAACACAGCCCACAACATTCAAGCTGGAAGTATGAGGAAGGATCCAGCAAAGGAAGGAGAAATCCAATGGACACAGCCAGCTGCCTCCTCCACTTACTACTCTGCACTCATCTACTGCAGCTCTTTGAAGCAACAGAGAGTCAGGAGAGAGTCCTGGCCTGAAAATTTTTGGGAAGGATTATTTAATCCAGCCTCCCATACAACATTCAGGCCACAGCCATTGATAGCTGAGCAATGGGTCATTCCTGCTATGAGCCATCCCTGTGGTTGCCCTGACTTTTGGCCTATTATTCAACACACACCTTGTGGTGCCTTAAAATGACTTTCGTATGTTTGCAACATCACCGAGGTTGGCCACTTCCACTAACAACAACACAAACAGCATTTATCAGTCCTGCAGGGAGTATTTACACAAACGTAAAAATTAAATTAGGCTACTTAAAAACAGCTGTTAGTGCCAGATCAGCATTCTCAGTGAGAGGTTCCAGAATAACAATTGCAGAAATACATTATATCACCCTTTCTTGCTGCTGTGGCTCCTGGAACATTTTTTCATCAAATCTACACCAGGAACTGGTGCTTAGTTACTTATTTGCTATTTGCCTGCTGTGTTTACTTTTATTTCAGGGTCTTTCAGTTCACTGCTGCAGCTGGATGGACTTTCAGCCACCTTATCTTGACCAGTGAACCCCATTCCTTGGCTTTACAGCAACCTTCAGCACTAATACCTACAGTTACCTTCATGGCTAACTTTGCATTTGCAGTTTTTCTGAAGCACCAAATACCTTGTTACATGTGCAAATCTGCAATTTGCCTGTTTGGAACATTATCCCAAAGCGGGATTCACAAGTGCATAAAGCAGAAAAACCCTAGGCCATGTATGAACTCTCCCAGAAAGGTTGCCACAAAAGGGAACCAGGTGTATCACTTTGCATGAGTAGTTTTATACATATTTTTAAGCCAGGCCACACCATACATTCAACTTGAACTTGAAATTTCTCAGGCTTGAGATCCTCCCTTCCCTACAGGGAATTTTTCTTCCTATTCTTTATAGACAGATATTTAAAGCCTCTTCTGTGAATATTGTGATATTTAAAGCCTCTTTTTGTGAATATCCCCACTTGCCCCAGTGTAGGACTCACAGTATCTCTTACTGAAGCTTATTCTCTAATCAGGTGATGCTGTCAGACCTCACTGATGGCAGGATCAGCAGTAAAAACACAATAAAAAGAAGAGAGTCATGTCCTCCTCAGCAATTTTGTACCACTACTAGTGATCAGGATCCCCTTCCACAAACTCAGCTCTCTAAAAAACACCATCACTACAAAAAGTAGTTCAGGCAACAATAGAGAGTTGGAGCTGCTGTGACCAAGCCCATTTGATTTGTGGGGAACATTATCTTGACTCCCAACCTGGACAGAAAGCTGGATCTTTGACAAGAGACTTTTCACAGCACTTAAGGGCTGGCAGCAGTTGCCCAGAATTCTTCACCCTTTTAGCAGGTGTTAAAGCTCCTGGGAGAGAGCCAAGCATTACTTTTGACTGACTGAAGCAATCGAGTCATTCGTTACATCACCCAAACGCTGCAAAGAGTCAGAGCAATTCACTAGAAAGAAGTTTTGACCAGCCCCATGATAAGATACCCTGAAGCCACAGGCCAAATATCTGCAATAACTCCCGTGTTTTCATGCTGCCTTTTATTGAACAAAAGCAAGTGGTGCATAAACTGCAGAACAAAATAGAGCAGAGCAGCTGCTCAAACAGTCCTACAAAGCACTCAGTAACTGTTCTCACTTAAATCTATGCAGCATAAAACCAACTACAATACCACTGGCAGTAACTGTGTGCAAGTAAAGTAGTTCTCTTTCCTTTATGGGTCTGCAGAAGAACATTATGTGACACTGTTTGTCTTCTCTGCAGAAGGAGCTAAAGACAGAAGCTTTTGATTTTGCTCGTTCTTCCCATCATCTCTGACAATAAAACAGCTCAAGTTTATACTAAAAGAGAGTGCAAGCTTGAATGTGTATTGAGAAAGTATTTTAATTTAACTCTGCAGACAGCATTAGTGGGAAAAAAAATGCAGTATTTTTTAGCAGACAAACCTTACCCTCTACAGACTGGAGGATAAGAGTGTCCATGGCTGAGAAGTGGGAAAAAGGAAGGCAAGAGATGGCTAGAATATGTCCCTGGTGCCTTCAGGGGTTTAATCTCATTAGCTGAGCCAATGCAGCCTGGTGCACTTGCACCTAGAGATCAGTAACAGGCTCTCTGTAGGCTTTACCTTGTCTTGCTAAAGACACAGATTCACCTTCTCAAGGCTTTGTCACATCAGTTTAAGGACACACCACGCATGTGAACCTGTGCCCTTCCTCCTCCCCTGTTCTCTGGTGACACAGCCCCTGGGTGCCACACACAGGGCACTATTTACTCTGCTTTGCTCCATGATAATGAGGGGGCAGTTCTTTCCTGAATTCTTTGTGCCTCCATCCTGCCTAGGTGCCATAATCCTGTTTATAGCAAGCTGGTTGCTATGGAAGTGATTGTACTGTCACTAGATTATGCCCTCAGGTGGAAAGCATGTAAAGGAGGGCACATGAACAGGTTTTTGCATACATTTGAAGACATGATAGTGCAATCCCACATGTAATGACTAGCAGCTTTAGCACTAGCTTCCAGACACAGAATATGATCATGAAGGATGAATATGATCAAGGATATCATAATGGCATCAAGTTTTCATTTGGTTTTCTCCTAAAAAATGAGATATTTTTCATTTTCCTATCACTGGTTGTCATATTTTATTTGAGACAGTGCCCTGTAGCTGAACACTACAGTCCCAGCCACTTTCCCAGGCTCCTGAAAATACTTCTGCACTCAAAACACTGTCTCTGAAGATCAGGGTGAAAGAAGTGACAAGATCATGTAACCAGGCTCCACAACTCCAACTGCCCTTTTGTTGATTACCGTCTTTTACAGTGCATGGATTTAGAGAGCAGCAGCAAGAGAGACAGATCGTCTCAGATCTGACACGCTTGGTGAGACGCATGACTAACTCAGCTTGAGCCAGGACGTGCCTGGAATGTGTAACCCCACTTGGAAGCCTTTTTACCAGGGGCACATGCTTGGGGGGTTTATCTGGCTGCTGCCTGGATGGTAAATACACTATAGCAAGGAGTGCAACACAAACAGCCAAAAGACCCTGGTCCTTGTGAGCAGCTGGGAATCACACAAGATGCTTTCCTACCTACTGAGACCCCACGCAGCAGCACTTGAAGAGCTTTAGATCTTCACAGCCAGGATTGTGCAAGAACCAGCACCCCAAGTGCAGCATTGATGGCCACATGCAGTGGCCAGCACCATTCCCCCAATTGATGGTATGAGCACACACACATGAACTCTTCCTCCAGCCATCAGCTCATCAGCTACATCAGCAGAAATACTGTCCTGGAACACAAAGAGCCACACAGGCCAAACCACAGGTGTAACAAGAACAAGATTCTTATCCCAGTATAGTTAATGTTTTGACTACAAAAAGAATATACAACTTGCACTTAACATCAAACTTTTCACCACGTAGTACTTCCTTACTGCCGCGCTAGAGCAGCGCTGCAGTTCCGTTTCACACGTGACTTGCTCTTAACAGGAAAAAAAATATTCCTCACTGAGAATAAAGCTGAGGACAACAGTAGTTTCCAGAAGCTCCCAGGCCTGTTTGCAGTTAGCCATATTCATAGCATAAGGCCATGACCACGCACTACCCAAGGTCTGATGTAGCTACACAGAAAATACTCAGGATCTCTATTTTCCCAGGAGACATGACCAGTGACTTGCTGGAAGCCAACAGCATGTCAAAAGCTAGTTGAACACAACTCAAGGATAAAAGCCTAGTTGATCACATCCTCAAGGATGACAGCCTTGTAGGACTAGCTTTAGTATCAAAGAAATGCTGATGATGTGTTTGTGAGTAGGAAGTAAAGAACTAAACTGCTGGTGAATCCCAGCTGAAGGCACAGATGTTAGAAAGGAAGCTCAACATTCACTACAACTGACAAAGCAGCAAATTTCACTTTGGCAGAGAAAAAACAGACATGCCTGGTTTGAACTTGAACCTTGACAAGCATTCAAAGCCTATCCTAGAAACTGGTTCTTTCTTAGGAACCTCGTGTTTAATTTATTGCCTCACATAACCAAGACCACCCTTGCTGGAGCCAGCACATGTAAACCAAACCTAATAATCAAGTTAGTGTGAGAATCTAGCCCATAGGTTACACCTGCAGAACTACATTTCACCAGTGGTATCTGTCACTGCTGTGGTCCAAGAGGTTCATCTCCTCCCATCAGCAGAAGGCGATTCAGATCTATCCACAAAAATGAACTTGGATCAGCAGAGGACATTAAGAGGTGGGTCAACGACAGACAGAAGATGTCATATCTAGCAAATAACTAGTAAATGTATTTAGGACAGGAACAAGACAAGCAGCCATATCTCAGCGCAACATTTTCTTGAAAAAAATTAACAGCGATGAAATACTATAGCAGGCAACTGAATTCTAATAGCTGCAACAAAATCCACACAAAAAAGGTTGAAAGGGCACTGCAGCGAGACACACGTGACCCAGCAAGCCTCAGTAAGAATTTCAGACATAAGATACAAGAACAGAGACAAGAAGAATTAACATGCCAAGGGGGGATTAGGGTAACCAGATCCCCATATCTTCTCATCATCCTCTGCTGGGAGAGGAGGCAAGTTCACAGCTTGTCCCTTCCTCCTTCTCCCATAACCTCCACATCACCCGAGGCGAAAGCTAAGCTGCACTAATAAAAACAGCAGAGCCAGCGTAAACTGTCCAGCCTTGTTATTTACACCTCAGCAGCACGCTCCCAGCATCCACCATCATCTACACGGCTCCTCCAAGACCTTGGAAGCAGATCCCAGAGCACCGCTTGTCCACACAGAGAATTCCGTCAACAGCACCTGACGTATTTCATATTCATCATCTTCACTTTGCCATTTCATATTGGAGCATTTAAAATGCTGAAGAGCTCGTGTTCAAAGAGATTTTTAGTTTGCAGCAGGTCAGGCTGAAAAAGCTCAAAAAAACCAGCCTCTGCAGTGATCAAGAGGCTCACTGCTAGAGTACAAAACGTGCCCTAGAACATGGTCTCCAAGACCAGCCAAGAACCTCAGCAGGATATTTACCAAGTCGTACTTATGAGACTGAAAGGCAATTTTAATCTTGCAAATTTGCTGCTGCAGCTCATTTGTCTGCTCAGGTTGATCCACTGTTTGTTGTCTAACCTGTAGGAATCTTAAATATATACAGAAATAAGGGAAGGCCAGCAGACCCAGCATATTTGACCTCAGAGGCCAGGGATGAAGCCCAGTCCCACCCGAGTCCCAGGCACTACTCAGTCTCATAAACCAACAATAACTCAGACTGTGTGGGGAAGGGACGGGAGGGACAAACAGAAGACAGCAGCCACATACTGTAATACAAAAAGGCACACAAGAAATGTTGTACAGTGGTTTTAAAATAGCACCCTCATCAGAAGTAAAGACTTCTGTTTAGCTACAGAAGTGTCAAACAAATCATTCCATCCTCACTGGATGTACTATCTGTGCTTTCCACTAAATCCAGACAGAAAAAGACCCAAAACACAGCTGATCCATTTTTTCCTGCCACCTACTCCAATTGAAACAATTTCCCTCTTAAGGGAACACGAACATTAATAATTGCCATTGTCTAAGCAATACCTCTGATCTACTCTTCTGCAATAGCTCCCATTTTTTTCAAGTCCCAAATGTTCATTCTAACCTTACTCAAGTTAAAAATCCTAAGGAAAAAAATATTTTAAAAGGAAGCCTATTTCTTCAATCATCTCTGTCTAAGCCCAGTGCCTGCCACCTATCTCCATCCCTAGCCTTCTCCTAGGTCTATGCCTTTTTGGATTGCTTGCACTTGACAGCCTGTCAGTCCAATGCTAAAAGAAGCTCATATTATCAGGGTCTACCATGGCATTCACAAGGATCAGAACTACAAGCAGAGATGCAATAGGGTTGAAATAAGTCCTTCCCTGAAAGCCTTTCCACCTTCCCTCTAGTTCTTCTTCTGCAAAAGAAAAAAACCCATGAGCGTCTCAAAGGTGCCAGAAGCTGCACAAGCTTCTCTCAGAAGACCCCAATCATCTGTTGCTGGGGGTCAGCAGCACAAATTAGTTCTGAAAATTACCTTGCTTCCCATTTCAGAAACAAGAAGAGATCACAAAATAATAGTTCGCTATTGATTTTCTTCCCCCAGAAGACTCAAAAAAAAGTACCTGGTACTTTTCATTGTAGAGCACCCAGCTATTCCCTAACTTCCAAAAAGCAAAATGGGCACTGTGTGCAATGTCTACAACTGTTCTTGTTACACTTATTCCAAAAGTGTATTTCCACTGGGTGTTAAAGGTTTTATACAATATTCCATATTAAGATAATATTTTCATTAGATTCTCCTTCCTCTTTTCTCTCTTTGAAAGTTACATTATTACACCTCCCAAGGAAAAAAAATATTTATAAGCAGGACAACTCCACCCTTTCCTCTCAGTTCAACACCACAAGGCAAGATTCAGTCAGAGGTCAGTCACAACACACACTCAGCTGCTTCTTCCATTTCTACACCCTTGCACGTTCCTCACCAAAAACCAGACCTGAGAAGAGTTCACCATATCTGCATTTGCCAAAAAAATCCACGATTTCTGCAATTGATGCAGCTTATTACAGCTGCAAACGTTCCTGGGCACTGATAATTATAAGCCCATGGCTGGGTGTCTAATTAAAGGAGGAATGAATTAATGAGTTTTACCAAAGGCTTTTGAGTCACCATTATAATTCTCACCCTTAATCGGCTGCAGGACACTCAAAGGACACCGTGAGCAGGATCAAGAGCAGAGAGGGGGGATAAACCACCCGCAGCTGATGCTTCCCCCATCACGTTCCTCTCCAACATGTCACTGTCATTCAGACCCCGACAGCCAGATCAAACCCAGCAGGAAAACGCCTGGGCTTTTTGGACAGCTGAATACAAAAACGCTTCCTGAAGCTGCCACAAAGCGCTCGGCAGCCTTTGAATGCCGAGAGCGAGCGGCGAGAGGCTCCGCAGAGCGCTGACTCCGGCACTTCCATTCATCCCGGCCCCAGCCCCCACCCCGCGCCGACAATTACAGCTCAGTCTCAGGCTCCCAAGGAGGCAGAAATTGAAAACACGTTTTCATTGAAGCACAGCTTGAATTTCATGAATTCCATTACTCCCGACTTTCTCAGCATTTCCTGGAGTGAATACTGTAAAAGCAGGGAGAAAGGGCATGGGGCGGGCCATAGGTAAGGCAGCAATCCTGTGTCCCCCCTCGGACCACGCCAGCCCAAAAACGGACTGGAGGCACTTGCACTGAGGATGCAACAGAGACTATTCCTAAACTAAAGCAAATAAGTATAGATTAACCACAAGCTTGAGGAAATAAAGTAACAAACTGCCGGAGGCCTCGGAACAGTAACAGCTCCAGGCACAGCCGCGGTGAGAAGCATTACAATTTCAGCAAGCAGCAGAAAGCATCTCTTCGGCAGACTGAGGCATTCTTAGCTCCTAGAGCAAGTGTCAAAATTACCAGATTATCAACTACAGGAACTTGAGCACTCTGTTCAGCTTCAAGAAAGCTCACCCTAGGGAAAAAGCGATTATAATCAGAGAAAACAGGTAGCACTGAGAAGCTTTTCCACATGTACAGTTGTAACACAATCAACTTTGGAATTATTCAGGCGTACTAATTAACACCCTATGGATAGCTTTGACACCATTAGCAATACTTTTAATGGCTTTGTCACCGACACCATCTTCCCTTTTTCCCCAGCCCCAGCTTGGGCCTTATCTTAAGGAGCATTACATCATCTACTGCACCAAGGCCTCCTTGTAACAGACACTATTATGCAACTGAAGTGCCTCCATTTGGATTTTGGCGTTATTTTGAATTTCGGCGTTGAATAGAAGGCTTGTTTAAATTCCCTGCGTGAACAGCAGCATTTTACAGCCTGAAAAGGGCGTCCGTGCACAGACACCAACACTGGCATAACAACGTGTCTGAATGTGTTATACATTTGTGAAACATCCATTCCCCACATTCCCTTTTCCCCTCATCCAGGAATAAGTCCTGCATTGTTAGGGCTGATTAGCAATATCTTTCATCCCTAATTTCACACTACAAAGGGCTTTCATGCATATGCACGTGTGGCACCATTCTGAGCCATATCAGCCAGAAAAAGCATTTAGTAGTGCTGAGGAAATCAAAATCCAAGGGTGCAGCTCCAGTTTAAGTGAAGGTGAGGGGGAGTGTCAGCTCTTTCCCTGGATGGTTTCAATGCTGCTCTCACCATTGACCAAAAACCGCTCATTTGTTAAAATAATAACTAAAACGAGGGCTGGCACTCATTACATCTGCTGAAGCAAGCAACCTGATAAGCATGTGAAAGCACACATTATTGCAAATGTTACCCTTATGTCACCCAGTGCTTGGAGAAGGGAATGGCACAAGTATCGTGGCTGAGTTACACCAACTGCTGTGGCCACGGACTGCACGCTAACCTACTTTTATTTCTTCTTGCAAGAGAACAGCCTTGCAGCCTTAGCACACAAATGACTACTTTGCAAAAGCATACACATTTGCAGCTTACCAAACCCTAAGCTCACAATTACAAGATCAGACTCAAAAACTATAAGTGGCTCATTACGCAGAAATCTAAAAAAAAAAAA